>WAAD01002587.1:33936-89243 GCA_013389945.1 Fregata magnificens
CGGCAGCCGGCACCCCAGGGCTCGTCTTCCCCGGGGGGCTCGGTTTCCAAGGCGGCAGAGGGCTCGTCTGCACCTGTGCCGCCCTCCGCACCCCGCCGAAAGACGAGCGAGCTCCGCCTGGGGGGCAGGGAGCTGCCAGGGGGCACCTCGGGGTGCCTGAGCCCCAGGGGTGCCGTGTCCCGCTGCGGTTTCGTGTGGCCTTTCCCAGGCTGCTGTGCCTTCCCGTTTCCCCCCTGTAAAATGGGATTGATGGCCCTCCCTGTTGTTCACACCGCGGGGTGGGACAACTGCCCTCGCAGCCTGAGGTGCCCACGTCCCTGAGGGGAAGCCTGGCCGAGGCTCGGTTGGGTGCACTTGGCCGTGGAGGGGCTGGGGTGCAGAGGGGGACCACGTCCCGTTGCCCTCTATTTGTGCCGCTAGGGTCAACACCAAAGTCCAGAGCAGCATCAGCAAGTGGCTTTTCAAAAGTCACTAATTCTTCCTTCAGTGAGTCAGCCTGCTTAGGCTTTAAAATGAGGTTCTCTGCACGTTTCTGGAACGTCCTACTTCAGTTGACAATGCCTGTTGCTCCTTGATGTCTCCAAAGAAGGAAGCATGATGGAAAGCTTGGGAAAGAGAACAACCAGCCTCAGAAAGACTAATCGGCTAGTTCAAGCTTACAAAAACATCCTCTTAGGCGGGTGATGTGGAGGCAAAGGAATATAGAGGCGATAACCCCACCGGCTGCATCCTGTCACTTTCCTGTCACTGCAGAGAGGGATTTAAGGGCAAATGAAATAGTGGGTCAATGAACTAACAGTTGCTGACCTAGAAGTTACAAGCACTTTCTGTAAGCCTTCCTTGGAAAGAGCCCTTCAGAATAAGGAGGGCTCCAAAGTACTCGTGGGCTTTATGGGATCGATTAATACAAATAGCACTGGCAGAATTTGGCTCCCTGTTGCTGATACACCCATTTCAGTGAAAGCAGAGTAAGTCCCCACTGTGTTTGCTTAGAGGATATTGGGGTATATGATTACTGACAGCTAGTTTATTTATTGCTGAGTTGAGCTGTATGAAGAATGCTCCAGAAAGTACGTGCAAGCTGCCCACTGAGTGTGAGCCATTGGCCTTGAAGTCCCACCTGCAGCACTGTCTTCCACACTCCAGTCTGTGATGTGAAAGTATTTTTTCTCTTTAATTTCCTGATGTTCAGAACGTAATTAAATGCCAGCTTCCAGAGTCTGCAAACTTTCCTAGAGTGTATGCTTTTTACAGGGTAATTGGCAATTTATTTACTCCAGTGTTGTTTCTGCTTTTTCTATCCAGTAATGTGTGCACAAGTCACTAGAGAGTACACTAGTGTTCATGCAGCCAAGTGGCTGAGCTGAGTCTAATGCCTCTGATCCTTCAGTTTAAATCAACAGCTACCTGCATCTTGAAGGCAGCAGGTCTCGCACTTCTGTGACACCAAGCTTTTAAAAAATAAAACAACCCAGCAAACTGACCTCAGGCTGTACTTTCCTGCTAAAGCTGACGTTTGTTTACTTCTGCTCTTCGTTAAATCTTAGAACGCAGCTGCCTCAGCTCTACCTGCACACGTATCAGTAAGGCAGGAACATTTCTACAGGCAATTGGGAAGTGTTGTTAAGAGGGAAGGAAGACCCCAGGGCTGCATGGTGGGATTTGGAGTGGTAAAGGGGGACTGTGAAACAGCTTTTCCCACCTGTCAGTAGATACATTACTGCATCTTGAGTTCGTGTGGCATTTAGTTGCTGCACCAGAAGCCCCTGGAGCAGCTGATGGTGTTGCCTGGTTGTCAGCTTTAAAACCAAATCAAGGAATGCAGTCTCCCTGGCCTTCAGGGAAAGTCATTCTGATTAAGACTGGAGTCTTCAGCAAGAGCAACAGAAGTATAAGCCCTCAGCAGCAACCTGCACGTTCTTATTTTCAAGACTAAAAACAGTAGGGGAGAATTTTGGCCTCCTACGGTTTGTCCTGGAGTCACTGATTCTCAGAGAGAGACTGCTCTGAGAGATCCTGAGATGTATCAGTCTGCGTGAGGACTGACCTCACAGGTAATGTTGCTTACTGGTAAAGTGGTGAGAGGGTCTGTTTTGGTTTTGTTTCCACTTCACTTATTTCTAATGACTCTCTACCACCACCAAATGTTACCTGCCACCTGTATCATTTTCTCCGTTGTCTAGTCTTCATCAAGAAAGAAAATGCGGACAAGTTCTTGGAAAGAACAAAACGGGCTAACTCTTTTTGGGAGGAATTGAAGAAAGGGAATATTGAAAGAGAATGCAACGAGGAGCGCTGCTCAAAAGAAGAAGCAAGAGAAGCCTTTGAAGACCTGGAGAAAACTGTAAGGATGAACTAATATGAGACATACATCTACATATTTCATGTTTACAAAATAGTATTAAGGTCTTTTGAGCTGGGCATCGGAACTTACAAGTTCCTCTTGATCATTTAACACAAAGAATAAATAGTGGTTTTGACTGTGGTTGGACTTGCTAAGGCATAAACATACAATAGCAGTCTTAATTTAGCTCTTGCAAGGCCAGCCCATGTTAAAGCCTCCACTCTTTTACCTGTTCTGATCTGGTTAATTGCCATTGTGAGGTATTTGACCTTTAAATTATTTGATACTACCCATGTTAGAAATATGTTCACCCTATCTGGGTGCCATAGCTGAGAGTCCTTGTTCAAGAGTTCTTAGGTGGAGAGTCCACGGGAAGGTTGAGAAGGCAAATGCTGACATGGAACTTCATGGGAGAATTTTGCCGAACTTAAGTAGCTTTGCAATACTTCTCATTTTGTGGCTCTCTTTTTCAGTATCTGATTGGACAGAATGTATACTGTGGACAGTTCTTATATGCCTTAATGTTAAATTGCCCACATGGCATGAAGTTTGTATGTGTGACTCTTGTGTCACCTTCCCTATGCTAATGGCTGCTTAGCTTTAGACAGAAATGCGATCGGTTCCCAAGCTCAAGGGAGAGTCAAAGAGATGGGGCAACTGTGAGGACTGGGGTCAGTAGAAAAGGTGATATTTGAAAACTTGAAGTGACTTGGTGGTGGAGGGGAATTGGGAACATCGTCTGTAGCTATATGGCTGTTAAGAACAGCCCTGAAACTGGAGTTAAGGCCAGATTCATTTCACTTTATTACTTGATAGCCAGAATGTTCTTGGGGTGGCCCTGAAATGGGCTGGGTGGGGGAGTCATGGGTGCATTGCCAGGGTACTTCAGAGCATAAAGATTGGCTGATCTATAGCAGAACCAGCACAACCTGTTCTACGTGGTGACCAGATGTCATTGAAAAGGACTGTCTTGGACAGACAGCATACCTGGAGTCCTCAGTGCAGAGGGAAAGAAGAACACAAATGGGACAAAATATTTTTAAATCTCAGGATTTCTGAGGTCCTGATTGATGGGGGTGGGGGGGGATGGAGACTGAGATTTTGGCATTACAGGAATGTAAGTAAATTCAGTCAAAACTGATGGAAAGATAGTTATGCAAGAAATCAAGTGTCTTATGCTGAGTGAGTCACATTAGGAAATCTCTAAGGAGTTTTAGATGTTTCTGAAAAATTCATGAGACTTGTTTCTGTAGAGCAGGGCACTACACATGGATCGTATGGTTTTGGTTTATTAAATGGTAATAGCAGGCTGCAAGGCACTGTATGTGCCTGTAACTTAAATATTTGTTTTAACAATTGTTAGCTACAAGTATACTCTGTATGAAAGCTCTAATATTCTTCTGAAGAATTCAGTAATTTTCATCTAACTCTTTTTACCTCCTTTTATTTCCACTTTCCCACACCTACCTGTAGGAGGAATTCTGGAACATCTATGTAGGTAAGAAACTCTGCGTTTGTTTAGAGAATTAAGCTTCCTTATTGCAAGGTTAAAAAGGATGCACCTCTTAAGTAACGACTTCCTGCTCCCTTGCTTCCTCTCTTTCCACCATGGGACACCCTCACTTTGTGTTTCCTTTGCAGAAGGAATCTGATTTACAGCCTTGCTGTTGCTTAAACCTGGTCACTACTTTCGAAGGCAAGGTTCAGCTGCCTCCAGTTGCTGGGATCATCTTTGGCCTCTCAAAAAAAGAATAGTGGCCCTTTGCATGCAAAGGACAGTGAGAAGCAGAAACTGGGCCAGTGACTCTGCTGGTCAGTTGTTCTCCAGAGGGATAGCCCCGGATGGGGGAATTCAAGATGCAAAGAGCCATAGATGAGGGTGGCACTTAAATGCCGTAGCCAACACAAAGTTATTAAACTGTATCGCCCTGTCGCTTGCCAGTTTCATGTCATCTTCCATGCCAGAGTGTTGTTGATTCCTGCATTACAGAGCATTTTGTGGGATGTGTTTTCCACAGAACTGTTTGGCATTCAAGGAGGACGTGCCAGTAGATTAGCAGATACTACCCATCAGCCTTTTCTGTTTTTTTCTAAAGGTCTGAGTTGTATTTATTAGGGTTCTAGTGTTCGTAATCACTATGCAGGGAGAGATTTTTAATGTATTAGTGTTTGGTAACATGTTCTCCTGAAAGTATGTGTCCAGCTTGCGTGTTAGGAGGAGTACCTCAAAAATGTTGACCAGACAGCTCAGCTTTGTCTTCTGGAGTCTGCAGAAAATTGAAGACAGTTGCCACGAAGAAGATACAGACTTTCACAATCCTCTAAGTGGGGGATGAACTCTGCAACCTACAGGCTGAAATTTCAAGCAAAGCCTGCGTCAGTGTTGCAGTGAACAAGAGTGGAAAATTTCAAACCATTTTCTCATGAGAATGCAAGGAGTGGAACATGAGTGCCAGTGCTCTTAGCGGAAATGCCAATTTCATACATTTTAAACCACAGTCCACGAATGCTTTATTGGTGTTCAGAAGCATTGAAAACCACAGCTACCCTCAGCCAAGTTACTAGAACAATTTATTCTTGCTTCCTTTTTTAATAGGGGATTCTGCAATGGTTTTGTGCAATATTGATATCAAACTCTTTACCACAGCGGCAACTACAGTGTAGGGAAGAACTAAACAAGTATGATTTCTAACAGTAGGGTGCTGCTTAGCTAAGACCACTACAGAATGGAGTGCTCTGGCGCTGCAGACAAGGCAGAAACCAGGAGCTGTGCTGCAGGCCTCAAGTCTGTCTGTCTTTTGGTAAATGGTGGTCTCGCCTTCCCTCTGTTGAGGGTGGACATCAGTCTTCAATGCCTCTGTGGTGGACCACACAGACGCAGCATTTGGAGCGCTGTTGGTTTTGGCCAGTGCAGGTACAGAAGCGATGTTGAGGTGTGGGGGCAGTACACAAAGCTCAGCAGATGTTCCCTGTGACAGATAAAGCTGCCGCAGATGAGGTCACAGGCCAGAGCCGCCATGCAGGTGGCAAGCCGGATCCTTAGGATGAGCAGCTTCTTGCGTCTTGTCTCCTCTGTGGGCATTGCTGTTCTTCCAGCTGCTCCAAACAGGGGCAGAACAGGTGGTAAAACACAGAAATTTGAAGAGCGTGTATCTAAAGCAATGTGTTATTATTAAGCAAGTGCCTCTTCTGCGGATATCCTGCTTTTCTTAGCAAACAGTGCAGAAGAGCCCAGCAAGGTCATGTGATGGGGGAACGCATGTGTTACAGCAGGTCACTCGATGGAAGAGACCATGGCATGAGCATCAGTGCAGGAGTGAGATACCCTTGTGGGGGTGGGAGAAAGGGATGCTACGTGGAACATGTCTCCAAACGCAGTGCAGCCTCACTGTCCTACGTGTAACTGAGTTTGTGAGATACGTGTGGCTGGGGCCCTGGAGTCAGGTCAGCCAGTTGTGCCAATGTCATGGAAAGGAAGAAAGGCTGCAGAACTACCTTTCAAATGTGGGAGATCCCAGCGTACATATGGGGAGTGTGAGGTAAGAGCTAATTTTATGAAGCTCAAACTCATACCTCAATGGATACAATGGGACAATTTTGGTACCGTAAGCAGCACAAAACAGGAATTTGGCTTGCACACATGGATTTAGCAGGGCTTTTAAAGCATTTTTTTATGTTTTTTTTAATCTTCTGATTAATATGCTGGTGTCTGTTTCTTTAAATGAACAGCACTGCAGGCAAAAGACATGCGCAAGGGATGAGATGACCTTTAAGGAAATAAAAGTTGAGCTGTCATTATGCAGAAATTGTAGGGAAATGCAAGAGGCCAAAAGGTTAATATCTTCAGATAGCAGTTGCAACGTGGAAATGTCCTGTCTGCTTTTACAGTCTTCACTGTAAATGATGTGTATACTCTGACCATGAAGTATTACTTTACCTTGCTACAAAAAAAGGCTTGTGTATGCACTGTCATACAGTAGCCACGAAAAACAGTTTGCAAAACTGAGGATATGAATATGAATCATTGCTGATATGGAATGATTGCACTTATACTCCTTGTTCCATCTGGAATGTGGCAACTCACAGGACATATGTTTTAAAAGGAAAGATGAAAGGTTGCTTATTAACATAATACCCCTTCAGAGTTCACTGAAAATGCTTGTGCTCTTACAATAATTTGTTTTTTTGCTTTGTTGTTGTAGATGGGAACCAGTGCAGCTCAAATCCTTGTCACTATGGTGGACATTGTAAAGATGGAATTGGTTCCTACACTTGCTCATGCTTGGATGGTTATCAAGGCAAGAACTGTGAATTTGGTAGGTTTCTGCTTTAGAGAACTGTGGCAGTGAATTTCCCAGGGATCTGAAACATAGAGAGTTAACTCTCTCTTAACAAGCATTATTTGCCTCTTGGAAAAATGCATAGAATAGGATGGCAGTCAACAATGAGTTGGAGGACAGTGCCAGAAACACAAAGTCCTGGTAGCTCTACAGCTGGGTAGTGTTAGAATGATAGAATAGTTTGGGTTGGAAGGGACCTTTAAAGGTCATTTAGTCCAACCTCCTTGCAATGAGCAGGGACATCTTCAACTAGGTCAGGTTGCTGAGAGCCCCGTCCAACCGTGAATGCTCCGAAGTTACACTGACTCCAAAGAAGGCCCTCTTAATTATGATAGTGCCTCTTTACATGAGCTTGAATCCCCAAAACATGATGATAAAACTAAGAAGCATAGGCTTCTTCTAACTCATATCAAAGAGCCTTTACTCCAAGTACAGAAGTACAGCCTCCCTGCTCAGCTCACAGCAGTGAAGAACGAAGGAAAGCAGATTTCAGTAGAGAACGCAGACTTTTTCAGACTTGCAAGGAATCATTTTTTGCATGTAAATCCTTTCTGAGTCTCGCTTCTGTGAGATACAGCTACTGCCCTAATGATGTCATCGGAGCGTGTGTCGGTAGCCCAGAAGTAAGAGTGATGAGCCCAGAGTAAGAGGGTGTGGACCTGAAGTTCAGACATGGGACTGAGGGGAGTGATGAGGAGTTGATTTTTTTAAGGCAGGAGGGAGGAATCGTGTGAGGATTTACCAACATCTGGACTTCTCTGTTAGTGTTTTATCTGTTCTCCCACTGTCAATTTGTCTCTGCTTTTTTAAGCTCAGCATGACATGGCCGCTGGGCCCACTTAGACTTGGCAAGCATGTTTCATGCGGTGGGTGTGACTGCTTTGTAAGGCATAAACTAATCTTAGCCACTCGTGTTCTTACTAAGATGTGCTTCAGATGTTTTACAGGTGGAGATACAGATCCTGTTTAAAGAGTGCAGTTTAATTTGGTGAACTTCGAGATCTGCTGTGGAGTCAGTGTTTATTTACAGTTTTTCTCCAAACTTATCTCTTTTATAGTAATACCAAAGTACTGCAAAATAAACAATGGTGACTGCGAGCAGTTCTGCAGCATCAAAAAAAGTGTACAGAAGGATGTTTTGTGTTCCTGTGCAAAAGGGTATGTTCTAGCAGAGGATGGCAAACGCTGTGTTTCATCAGGTACGAAGCCATGTACTAAACTAATAGCAATGGTGGTGAGACCTGTTTCACAGTTAAAGAATGTCTTTTGAACCGTCAGTATTCTACATGACATAGATTTAACACTGAGGCCAACTGATTTGTATTTCCAAAGCCTTCCGCATGTGAGGTGATGCGATGGCCTTATCAAAATCTAGCTGATTTGGAACCCTTTGCAAGGTGCCTCTCACAGAATTACCTGAGTAAACTCCGCTGTTGACAGGAGAAAAGTGAATGCAGTTATATCTCATGTACTTAAACACTTACACTCCATATAAAATAGCAGCTCGCCAAACCTTTTCTACTTTGGATTTCAGTTCACCTAATCAAATAGTAACTGATGACATTAAATAATTATGATTAATGCTATTTACATTTGTACATTTTTGTTGTATTTCAACAAACCTGGGGGGAGGGATAAGTCAACCGTATACTCATGATGTTGGTTTTTATATCCTTTATAACTAATAATAAATTGCTGTCATGAGCCATATTATTCCTAAAATAAAACACTTCACTCAGTTTCCTATTTAAGATGGTTTTAGTAAGAGCAAGTACATGAATATAGCAAAGTAAACAATTGAAGATGGTGTTTTAAATTTTAAATACTTTGAAAACACTGTCTGGAGACTGAACCTATGGACAAGTTTTAGGACTACAAAATGGCTTTCATTTTGCAAACCATCTGGTCTTCCTCCTTTGTTGCATCTGCTGAGGTTTTGCTAGTGTTTTGAAAACGGGACAGCTGCATTAACTGGTTTATTGTGAGATAGTGTTGTCAAGGCGTTTCCTCTTGTGCTGGTGTCTCTTGTCCTTCTCTAATTTTAACATTCTCATCTTTACAGTAAAGTATCCTTGTGGAAAAGTTTTTGTGAAAAGAAAAAAAAGGTCGGTTATTTTAGCTGCTGATAATAGCAATGTAACTAGTGATCAAGATGGCCCTCCCACAAATGGAACGAGTTTGGAGGAGGACATTGTTACTACCACAGAAAGCCCAACCCCCCGTCCTGGCAATGAAACAAGTAGCAAGACTCCAAATGTCGATACCAGGATAGTAGGTGGTGATGAGTGTCGTCTTGGCGAATGTCCATGGCAGGTAAATCTGGTGCTTGTGCTCTGCGTGTAAGCAGAACCTGTTTCTGAGGGAAAAGTGTGCAATTGCTCATTTAACCTGGTTGCCTTCTGAATGTTACCCATGTAGTATGCCATTTGTAGCTGGAGGAAGCTGAATTGCGTGAACCTAGGCACTTAGATGTGCTGTTCTGCAAACTGCAGCCTTAAATTTCAAAATGAAAGGCTTTGTGCAATTTTAGGTGGTGCTGCTTAACCTGACACCAGAGAGAGCTTTTGAGTCATGCTGGCCTACCAGTGTAATTTTTGCAGGTTATATTCCAGTTCTGCCTGATAGCAGTCCATTTAGGTAGTATACCTGAGAGCATGTCAGATAAAGCGTGCATTTGCTTCACAAATATGCTTTCATATCTAAGTTTTCCTCTTGAGTTTGGACCAGCCAAAATGAGTTCCTGTATTCAGGACACTAAGGGGGGCATCAAACAGGAACAGAACTTGGGCAGTAATTCTTTGGGGTGGTAAGTCCAAGGGATGGGGTGATTTGGGGGCTGCACTCTCCCTGCTCAGTCAGTCAGTGTCTTGTTCCTAAAAAGCGTTACTAAGCACTGTGAGTGAGGCAACGTGGAAGCCAAGCATCTACTTCACGTAAAGACAATTGAGACTCTGTAGCACTACATGCCAAACTGTAGCATATGCATGTGTGAATGCAATATTAGGAAAGACCTGCGGGGTAGTGCATGTTACAGTAATAAGCGTATATGTAGTGTGCAGAGAAATCAATTACCTGTTTATAGCTCATTGACGTTAAACTGCTCTTCTTAATTCTGCACTTACCTTTTTTCTTTCACAGGCTGTTCTGTTAAACGAGGCAGGGGAAGAGTTTTGTGGTGGAACTATTTTGAATGAAAATTTTATACTTACTGCAGCTCATTGCATGAACCAATCTAAAGAAATCAAAGTTGTTGTTGGTAAGTGGTTATTTATTTTACTCCTGTGATGTTTGAGCATATGTTGCAGACTAATCCTCTGTGCTCTAAAACTTGTGTGAGATGTACTCATATTACTTTATTTGTTATGGTTTGTTGCTTTGTTGTTGTTGTTTTGCTTTTTATAATTTCTTGTTATTGTGGGAATCCTGCTTTGTAATAACAGGGGCAGCTGATGTGGAAGGTGATAATGGCGCATCCCTTCTTTGCCAGCTAGTTGGAGGTGATTAAGAACGAATGTTCTAGAGGCATTGGCTAGCATTGTGTTCATCAGAGTAGTGCTTCTTCAGAAAGCTTATCATTCCTGGCACATCTGAAGCATGCAGATTTGTTTCTGCAGGAACACTCAGGAAAGCTATGACACATTGACTAGAGGAAGAAGAAATGAACTCAAATTATGACTGCTTCACTTCTGAGGCATGATACTAGGTCAACACAACTTTATATTTGCACTGTTTTAGCCTTGACCCAGACCAGTTTTTCTTCCCTGATATAAGCCAGGCTCAAGCTCCTGTAAGAGCTTCCACCCAAGGTTGCATTAGTTTAGCTGAATCGGTTTATGCCTTCATGTAAACTGGTACAAAATCTCCATAGACAAAAGCTCGGAGCTGAAACTAATGCGAGTGCTGCTAATAAATGTTGCAATAGATTTTTACAGTTTACTTGTATGGTATAAAGGCTTAGGCAAAGCGTTAGGAATGGGTATACTACTCTCCTCCTTTATCAAGGTTGTTCTTAATTTCTTATACTATCTCCATATTAATGACCCTTTAATAATCTTGTACAGGTGAAGTGGACAGAGAAAAGAAAGAACAGTCTGAAACGATGCATACCGTGGACAAAATACTTGTTCACTCTAAATACATTGCCGAGACTTACGATAATGACATAGCCTTGATAAAGCTGAAGGAACCTATAACGTTTTCTGAGTACATTATCGCAGCATGCCTCCCCGAAGCAGACTTTGCTAATGAAGTTCTGATGAACCAAAGATCTGGGATGGTTAGTGGCTTCGGGCGTGAATTTGAAGGTGGACGACTATCCAAAAAACTGAAAGTGCTTCAAGTCCCCTATGTTGATAGGAGCACTTGCAAGCAATCCACTAACTTCGCGATAACAGAAAACATGTTCTGTGCTGGTTATGAAACAGAGCAAAAAGATGCTTGTCAAGGAGACAGTGGCGGCCCCCACGTAACCAGATATAAGGATACTTATTTTGTTACTGGAATTGTTAGCTGGGGAGAAGGATGTGCAAAGAAAGGCAAATACGGTGTCTATACCAAACTGTCCAGGTTCTTACGATGGGTAAAAACGGTCATGAGACAAAATTTGTAGTGGTGTGGCTCTTGATCCTTCTGTTAGCTAACAAGGTGCAGTTTCTGTAATGGAAACTTTATTCTTTTTTTTTTTTTAGCCACATCTGCTAAACTTGTTTTGAGAGCGGATTGCTTGAAGTTATGGTGTGGCTTCTTTTTGCTTTATTCCTGGCTTTAAGCATGTATATGCAGACTGCTGGTGTTATTTTGAATTTGTACAATGAGGGGCTTTCCCCAAACAAAATGGCTGCTCAGTGGGGTCTTTTGTTTGCTTGTTTGGTTATTTTTATATTGCCGTTTTGGTTCCTGTCTGTTTGCCCAAGTGCTTCCACCAGAGGCTCCTGGACATAATACGAGCCTCCAGTAATCATGATGAAAGTGGGAAGGACAGGACTTCAGTTAATCCTCATATTGCAGCCAGCTGGCTCAGTAGGGGGTTGTTATTACTAGAGCTGTTTAGCTTCTACCTGCAGATGTATTTAGAAGATTAAGGGAGCAGGAAAGCTTGCTTCGTAAAAGCTGAGACACAAGTAAGTGTTTGACATGTGATGCTAAATAACCGCATGTTCCACAAAATTGCCTGCTTAGGTCACAGCAGCTAATTAAAATGGGGTTTTCCTTTATAATGATTGTACTTCACTTTAGTTTAATTTGAACGCTTCTGTTCTGCTCATAGGAAAAAAAAATATGTGCATGTTCACTGTTTTGTGTATCATAATCTGGATTGTGTATGGCTGAGGATCAGAAAGCTCCTTGCATGTGTACTTTTTCTAGGTGTTTCTGTAAGGTGCAATATTGATGTACACCAGCATTTGAAATAAAACATTATTTCTTTTTTGTTCCTTTTTTTTTATTTATTCCCTCCAGTCAGCTTACAAATATATGAAGACAAAATCTCATTTGAGAGTGAAAAAAGAGTGAATGTCCCTAAACAAATACGTGTGACACACTTCACCTACCTTATGTCAAGGCTGATGAGGAGGTGGAGAATGGAGGGGGAAAATTAAAAGACTTTCACTGGCCTAGAGGTTCAGAAATGGCAAGTTAGATGCCAAGATACTGATTTTCTTAGAACGAGGCAAACTCAACCAGTGATTTCCCCACACATAGGCTGTTCAGATACTGTGATCTGATCTGTGCTGTAAGGTTTCCAGGCAGAAGCTCTGCACTCTGATGTTTTTTTGTATGTGGAGTAGTGTTCCTCCATATATTCTTTAAACCTTCTCAGCTTCAGTCCTAGTTACAGAAATCATGGAAAAATTTGCCATGGAAGGGACAGATGAAAGTGGTCTGATCCAACCCCATGCTCAAAGCAGGGCTAACATCAAAGTTAGGGCAGGTTGTACAGGGTCCAGTGCCATCAAGTTTTGAAAAACTTCAGAGGCAGAGATTTTATTAGCCTCTAGGCAAGCTGTTTCTGTGTTTTAGCACTCTCATGGCTAAAATTCCTCATGTCCAATTGGAATTTTCCGTGTTGCAACCTCTTACTTCTGCCTCATCATCTTTCTATGGGCACCTCTGGGAAATGTTTGACCCTGTCTTCACTTCAATCCTCATTTAGGCAGTGGAAGAGTGCAGTTAGATCCCCCAGCTCTCCCTGGCTGAACAAACCCAGACCCCCTCAGCCTGTTATTGTACATCACGTGCTCTAGGCCCCTAACCGTCCTGATGGCCTTTCCAAGGCTCCTCCAATCTGTTATGCTCTCCTGTTGTCTGAGGTACACTGAACTTCACCAGACACCTGCTACTTATCTCTTAGGGTTTGAGCTGGTACTGGCTAGTTTTGTATAGCAGGTGATGTGAGCAAACCAGTTTGAAAAACTAGAAATACAACTCTGCACAGCAGCAAGGTATTGCTGCAGTCAGCAGTAAATGTGGGCAGGAAGGACTGCAGGTCAGTTACACCAGCTTGATGGTCTCCACCTGTATAAACCCTTAGCAGGCTTACTTCAATGTTTGTTGAGCAATGTTTGTTCCCTGACTACTTCTGTCCGCTGGATCCCTGTCCGAATCCCTTGTCCTACTGGTAGCCTGCCCTGTGCTCCATCAGGGTGAAACATCCCTCTTCAAAGGGACAACCTCAGTCCCAGGTGCTACCCAAATCCTGTTTATGTACTCGTGCTAAGGGCATTCTTCTACTTTAGTGAAGCCTGAGGACTGAAGTGAAACTCAGACTGGACTATATAAGGTGTTGAGGTGGCTGAGGGGAGGACCTCCCTCTGGCAACGGTGGCAGTAGTTTACTGCCACTACTACTAGCTGTAAAAGTAGTGTATAACTACTACTAATACCACTAGTGTACACTAGTGTGTATGTACATCCTTGTCAAGCCAAATAATAGCACCTTCAGAGCAAGCACAGAGCTAGTTTAACAGATGAGCATGCAAGAGGGTGATGAGAATCCACGCTTGTGTGCAACATGACTATGCTTAGAAGTGTCATTATTCTGTAGAGTATGAGAGACTTTGTCCTTGGGCTTCACAATCGGGGTTTATTTGTCTTTTACGAATGAAACTGGTTCCTAGAGAGCCTTTCATCCTGTGCCGTGGTCCCTATAGTGCCCAAGGCTCAAGGGCTTTATGTTCATTCCTCGTTCTGTAATTGTGTCTCTGCCATGCTGAGAGGACGAGTGAAACATCTGCTTGCATCTTGACCTCCTACCAAAGCTCATAACCAACTCTAGGGCCTGCAAGAAAAGAAAGAATTAAAGCACGCTTTTTTTATGTAGATTAATCGTTTTGGGGTAAGTTCACATAGCGAAATTTGAACAGATTGTAAAATCCAGGCAAGAGGTACAGCACACAGCTGCTGTGTAAACTGGTGGGTTTTAAAATACCAGAACTCCTCACAGCAAGCAAACGCTGCTGGTTTAGGCAAGAGCTGACATTTGCCAAGGATGGTAGAGGAAGAAGCTCTAACCTACCCGCTAGTGCTCAGGCTTCCTCAGCCTTCAAGGAAAAGCCAGTTCTGAGAAGAAAGGAAGGATGGTAAGTAAAGAGTGCAATCACTATGAGGCTTTGGAAAGGACTAATATGAAGAATAAAAATGTAGGACATTGCTCAGGGCTAGTCCAACATGATGTATCTAGGCAAGAGAGTCTTGTGCATGAGGCATTGGGTTTTTTTAGACTAAAATAGAGAAGGCCTGGGGAGAAACATAGCTGTAGCCTTCGTGTGTGCAAAAGGCTGCTGCAGAGATGTAGGGACTAATCAGATCTTTGTGTTGGTGCTGAAGATAAAAAGACATAGCACATCTTAGTTGCAGTGAGAAAGGTTCAGGGAGATCTCAGGGGAAAATCTTCTAATGCTATGACTAGAAAAGCCCTCTAAGATTTTGCCTGGGGGACAAAGAAGTCTCTGGTGTTGGTAGTCTTGAGAGAGCAGGAGCGGTAACTAGCTGTCAGGCGAGTAGCATGATGGGGGCTGCCCTGGGGAACGAAGGTGGACAAGCTGGCCTTCGTTATGGTATCCTACAGTACAGCAGGAAAACACGCTTTTGCAGGTGCGGTGTCCAACTGGAAGCAGTTTCCCAGAAGGATCCTTCGCTGCAGCCTTGGCCAACATGCCAAGAATAATAGAGGTAAACTTGATCCCTTGTTGGCTCAATGAGCTGGGCTGGGTGATCCTGGAGGTCTTGCCAGCCCCTGTTTTCTGTGCTTCCAGGTGAGCAACACAAGCGAAGGATCGTTGTTATGGTCATGCGTTTGTGACCTGCGCTAGCACAGGAATAACAAGCAAGGTTTTCCTTCCTCTTTGCTGCTCCCTGATATAGGTCACTCACCTGACAGGATTGTCTGCTATAGGCAGGGCCCCAGACCACAAGGCCCTGTCAACAGCTTGTCTTCATGGAGTGGTGTGAACCAGGAAAAAAAAAAAAAATCCATCCAAAATAAGGTGGAAGTTGATGAATTTGTAAAAGTATGGCCTGGCCTGGTGCTTGTGACAGAGACTGTATTCTGTGTGTCCCAGAGGTCCCATCCAGCCTGCTCAGTCTGTACAGGGTACCTGCTTACCAGCTCCACTGGATTCAAAGGCTTCACCTACCAGCACGACAATTAATTTCACCCTCCCTAAAGCACTTCAAACTACAGTGGTTTGGAATAAAAGAGGCCAAAACCTTGTGCACTACCTTATAGGCCTAGCCCAGAAAAAAGCCTGAATTTTCCCTCTTGTTTTTTCTTGTTCTGGTTAGCTCTGTGCTTTGCTTGCTTCCTAAGGCACTACCAGAGCTGGGAGGCAACACCTTGCAATACGCTTACCGAGCTCTGCAAATTTGGTGCCCTGAGCTACTCTTCACTTCTGAGACACTTACCTGCTTCTGCCCAGCTTGTGGGAGGCACAAAGCTCTGGCTCTGATTGTTCTGTCTTCCTTGGGGCATGGGCAACAGCCAGATCGCTTACTCTAGCTCCTTGCTGCCTGCCTAGTAAAGCTCTTTTAAGGAGGCTTTGTCCATATTTCCTGAAGGTGTAGAGCCACCTGCAGCGGACAGGGAGAAAGGAGATGATAGCAGTAGACCATGGTCCTGCAGAGAAAATCACCGAGTGGCAGCCTGGTATCTGGCGTTTCGGTAGCGTAACCAAGTTTAACCGCGCAACCACATGTTATGCTGCTGAGGCAGAACCTGCCTTGGTTTATGGACTCGCCTCTTCCTGAGGAGTCTGAAATACTAAGGTGTCACAGCCTCAGTGGCAAACCCAGCTCCAGGCTGCCCATGCAGAAGAGAGGGGCTTTGCCGACACGAGGCGCCTGCAAGCTGTCAGGGTGGCATTGCTGCAGCACAGTGGCTTTTTTTTTCTATTTTAACAGACATTGTGCCCAGGCTTTGCTCTTAGGGGTTTTGTTTTCTCATGAACCTTTGCACTGTAGTGTTTCTCATTTAGCAGCTGCCCCAGAGCCCAGTGAGCTCAGAGGATGGCAGTGGCAGGTCATCGCGGGACAGTGTGGCTTCTTCCCATTGTCCTCCTTTTCCTTCAGAAGGTGCAGACAGGTACAGCCTTTGCTTTAACTTGGCTTTGTGCTGCTTTGCCTAAACCACACAGGTAATTATCTGCCATTATTTGTGCTTTGTGGACCAGGGTGACATGAGTGGAAACGTGGTAGCTTTGCTTTCTCACCCACATTGCTCCCATTTGTCTGTTGCAGTGCAATAATATCGAGGGCTTAGTCATTCATTAGAGGAATACCATTTTGGACTGAAACAATTGTACCAGTGTAAAATACAGGGTTAATACATCAGTATGCAGGGCTTTCAAACTGGCGGCACAAAGGATGTGCTATTCTTCATGTCCTCAAGAGATGTGATAATTAAATAATCCTTCCTATCCATTCATAAGCTATTGGGTGACAAAATGAACCCCACAAGGTTTAACAGTGCAGAGAGGAACCAGAACCCCACACCGTCACTCACCGTGCTTGTCTAAATCTCAACACAAACATCACATCTCCAGCTGAGGAAGCGTCCCACCTGTCTTTGAGGTTGGAGCCTGAGATGCTTCTCTACAGTCTAAGTGTGTGAATCATACTGCAGACATGATGCACGCCTTGTTGTTTAATTTTGCTCTAAAAGTCATTCAGTGATTACAGAGGACTAGTTGGACACAACTGAACAAACACCTGAGTCATCCACATTACAAGAGCTGGAAGTAAGAGGGAGATTTTGACATGCCAGAGATGAGGTGGGAAAGGTACTTAGTGGGACAAGGGCTGCTCTGAGTGTCTTCAGGATGCTTCAAGGAAAATTTTCTTTTACAAACATGTAGAAAGCAATTTGGAGTGTGCTAATCTACGTTTGATTTTAACCAACAGACTAGAAGTGGCTGACAATACAAAGAGGGAAGATTACTTTAATAAGAGTAACTGTAAAATGACAGAGCTCATGAAGGAAGTAAAGAAAAAGAAAGAGAGAATAAAAGTAATGTATTTTTAAGAGAGAGAAAGATTTGGCTACTTTAAAAAAACCCACAAAAACCCAAAGTGTTTAAGGCACATGTCCAAACTATCCCAAGGTCAAGAAAGGACAGGAAGCTTAATTAAAAACATGAGCTCCTTCATGAGCTGACCTCCAGAAGGAAGTATAGAAAAATCTGGAACTGTGTAAAAGAATTGCAAACATCCTGGCATAAACCCAGAGAAGCCAAGGAGCAAATACAGTAAGACAAACATGATGTGAAAATCAAGAGCTGATCTAAGTATATGGATATGGGAAAAGAGACCAAGGAAAATGTTAGTCTATTCCTAATGGAGAAGAAAAGATTTATTCCTTACGGTACCAGATTACTTGTGTCCAACAAGGAGGAAAGAAACTGCTGAGTTGCACGAGTCAGGAACAAATCACATCACATCAATCTCCTCCAAGGACAGGGTAACAGGCTGGGTGGCTGCAAAAGATGCTGTACATGTCAGGTCTCTCCATTAAGGGAGGCTTCTAACATCATTTTATATAATGCTTTTATTGTAACAGAAAGAGGAACACTAGCCTGGATGAAACTACTGTAAGCTTGGTGCACATCTGGTTGGGAAACTGCTAGTCAGTTGAAAGATTATATGGAGTGCAGGGCTCCACACAGGTGAGCCTGAGGACTTCTGGTACTTGGTATTTTCCACAGTGACGTGCAAGGCGGAAGAGAGTGCTTACTCACTGCATTTGTAGCTCATTGCAGACTGGAAGGACTACCGTAAGTCAAGATGAGAGTTCAAGACAATCTTGTGAAACTGGAACAGTGGTCCAACATAAATAGGAGGCAATTCAGTAAACACAAAACCAAAATTTCACCCTCGGTCCCGCAGTACACAACCAAGGAAATTTGTAAAATATGTAATAAAAGCAAGAAGTCTCCTTTTTCACTAGGATGAACAGCTAGGACAAGAAGTAATGGGATCACATCACACTGAGGGACACTCAGGTTAGATGTTAGGAAACACTCTTTAGACGTTATAAGGCTAGTTAAGGAGCGGATTAGGCTGCGTGGTGAGATGTAGAATCTGTAGGAACAGGTTAGACAGCACCTTTTAGGACTGCTTTACCTCTCCTTGCTCTCACACTGTTAGTGCTGGGAAGAGCTCTCCCATTCTGCCTGTGATCTTGCAATGTCAGGGACTGACCTAAAGTGAGTAGTATGAGCCATGTACAGATGGAAAAGGAGTATTGCAAGGGTCTACCAAGAGTCCAATACTTAATTTATTACTGGTACTTTAGTTGTTGCTAATTTTAGCCTCTTACCCACACCCATGTTCATCTTTGCCTTAGTACTATGGCTGTTCTGGCGAGTACGGATTATCCCTTCCTTTGCCCTCAAAGAGCTGCCAGTTACAGCTGGGAAACACAGCATAAGGTGGAAAATAATAGTGGTCTACGTAATGTTGACAGCTTACCATTTTTAAAATAATGATAGTCATGACTGTTGTTATTACTAAGGCCTTTGGCGGGAATTGCACAGAATTTCCAAAAATGATGGGGTGTTTGACTAATGTTTGCAAGCGAGGTTTTATGAGCTGCTTTGTGCTGTTATGAAATCACCACAAATTTGTAACCTGCCTGTATATATTTGTCTCCTTTGCAGTCATACCAAATGCATGCAAGGTCAACAATGGGAACTGTGAGCAGTTCTGCAAAACTGAAGATGAAAAAGTCGTATGTTCCTGTGCTGCTGGCTATGCCCTGGGCAATGACAACAAAACCTGCATTCCTATAGGTACGAAGCCACACTTCAAGTTCATTCTATGGGACACACATCCATCTTCACCACGTTTGGGAAGTGCTGGTGTGTTGCAGTGCCATTGTAGCATAAGGAATAATGTTAACTGCTCACGCCTTTCACATGACTTGCTAGAGGTGTTGCCAACAAAGTTAATAAGATCTTAGCTAAAGGTCATAATTTAAGTAACATCAAATTTTGCAACTGTGAGAGATGTGCAGTGGCAAAAAAGGCGCACGGATGTGGTCTGTGCAAGTGGGTGCATCCTCAGAGCGGACTGCAAACCCCATGTCCCAGCAGTTACCAAGCCATATGAGAAACTGGTGGTTACAACAGGGCTCTGATTTCTCTTCTCTCACAGGCTGAAACAGGTCTTTTATGCTTTAGGAGATTTTGTTAGAAAGGAATGGGTTAGATTTATCATTGGTGAGAATTGGTGTCTGTTTTCAAGGCCTCCAGCTTGTGCTGGACACCTACAGATCCAAATGAATAGGAACCCAATAAACTTGTCCCTCTAAAATATACAGTTCACAAGGATTCATTATAATTTCAGTTGTAATTACATAATTTGATTGCAGTTATATCTCACTTGTTTCCCCTCAAATATCACCTGTTCCATTTAAAAGGAATACAACCTGCCTTTCTATCTTCTTCTAAAAGCAGGTTTTCTGCAGTTAACGTGTAGTAACCTAGAGACATGAATAACTACTGACATTGAATTTAAATCCATCAGTTTTGCCTGCATTCAAAGTGAACATTAACCATTATTAATCTTAGCCTATTCTTCTGTCTGTCTGATGTTATAATGTCCTTTCTAATTTAATACCAAATTGCTGTCATGAGCTTATAACTCCTAACACAGAATACTTTGCTCTGCTTCCCAATTACAAAAGATTTAATAACAGCAGGTACACGAAAATAATGATGCCAATAACGGAAGATGTTTTAAGTTTTAAATACTTTGAAAATGCTGAACCCATTTGCCCACTTGCTCAAAATGGGCAAGTTTTAGAAGTGGAAAATTATTTTTATTTTTCAACCATTCTGGTCCTTCTGCATTTGCAAAGTTTTTGTTAATGTCTTGAAAAATCTAGCAGAGCCACCCATGATAAGGACACCTGCATATCTAATTTGATTGCAAAAGGCTGCCATCAAGGAGTTTTCCTTGAGTTGTTAAGCAAGTTTTCTCTCATTTTCATGAAGAGCTGATTCCCTGAAGGTGACCTGTTTCCCTGTAAACCATTTTTGTCTACTATAGGTACCTATCGGTAACTCTAAAGGCTGCTTTTTACTGCAAAACCCATGTTCCAGCAGGTTTGAATAATTTCTTGTGGTGAAGAACAACATGAGGTACATTGGAAGCTAGATTTACTTTTCTGACCATGAAACTGTCCCTTATACTGAGGGCTCTGTCAGACAAGCTCTGTTGAATGGCACGTCGGTGATTGATAGATATTCTTTTCACCAGCAACTGTCTTTCCTTCTGCTCTGCTGGAGGTTACTATCCCTTGCATGTCACTTGAGTTGGTGCTTCAGAGACAGCACAGGCACCGTCCCTCCCCAGAGATGGAAGACCGTGGTCTTCCACATCCTATAAATTTGCTTAAATCAGCAAGAAGGGTAGCTCTGAGCTAAAGTGAAGGCTGGTAGCAGCAGCTGAGCCTTCACAGGTGTTTGCTCAGGGTTATGGACGTGAACGCCTTGCTCTCAGCATGCGACATGTGCCTCAAAGTCCCAGTACCATCCAGACATCAAGTATTAGTGTTTTGATTTTGCCTTCGCAGTCAAGTTCCCGTGTGGTAAGCTTCAGAGAAATCATGAAGCCGGTTGAGAGAAAGTCACAGGAACCACAGCAAGTCCAGATGTTTATCCTGAAAATGAGGAAACCACCGAGGCCCCGAGCAGCCATCCGGAGGTCACCGGGGAGGCTGGGAGTTTACCCAGTGCATCCCCGTGGCAGGTAAGGCGCCCTTGTCCTGAGATGTTTAACACCTGACCCTGCTTACCAGGACCGGCAGCCATCTACTCTTCATTGTACTCATCCCCACTTGCCAAGGGGACCTAGCTTGATTTGAGACAGACTTCCCTGGTGTCGACATTTTGGGTGGTTGTTCCACTCTCCTGAGTACTGTGTTTCTGCACAGGTCTCCTACCATGAATGACGTTGTGCCTCCGTTTCAGCATCAAGCAAATGCTGAGAGGGGGAGGCCAGGAGAGAAGCAGGGTTGCAGGTACGGGACGTAGAGCTGGGTGAGCCACAGGGCCCCTTCCCTGCCAGCCACCCTGTTACTCAAGTTGCAGCATGGCGGTATCAGAAGAATAGCCTGAGTTCCTGTTGTGGCCAAGACTAAAAAGTCAAACAAAAAACCCAAGCAGGAACAGTGCTATTACAATATTAGCTAAATTTTGTTTAAAAAATAACAACCAAAAACTGTTGGTAAAATAACTGAATGCACAAACTTCGCTTTGAGCCAGGAAAAAGGTCTGTCTTGACAAGTTTCCAGCTGTGGTGGCTACATCTCGGTGTAACTCTCACCACCTCTGAATGAAGGATGCCTTTGACAGAAAATACGTATGAAAATGTCTACTTTAATAACACTGCCTGAATCTCAGCTAGCTGTTCAGGATTTCTCTGTATATATGTTTTTGTGCTTTATCTTTCGTCTCTCTCTTTGCAGGCTGTTCTACCAGTAGATAAGTAGGATGGTTTTGTGAGGGGACAATTCTGAACGAGTATTTTACTTTCTGGAGCTCGTTGCATTAACCAGTCTAAAGACTTACAGGTTCTTGTTGGTAAGTGCTTCTCATTTTGCCCTTTACGACAAAAATAAGAAACTGTCTCGTATTCTAGTCTCCATATGCAAGACACTGAAATCTGCCAGAGTTTTTCTTACCCTCTTGTTATTTCTCACTGCCTCATGTTGTCCCTTGACTAACAGTGAAATGCATGTTCAGCTTTGTTGAATGGACAGTTTCTTTAAGCTTGGCTTGGCCTAGTGTATCTTGTATATGATAGAAGCCAAGTATAAACTGGAAAAGTATGTGGGCAAGTAAGGTTGAGCTGATGTAGTAAAATTGGTCTAACATTACACCTTCATGCAATTTCCTGTGTTGGCCAAACCCTGAAGAGTTCCAGAAGCCTCATTCGGATGTCAGCAATAACTATTTTGACAGCATGTCATACTCAGATACTAGTCTGAAACTGTTCCATACTTGAAACCTCAAATTTATTATTTATTACAGTAATTTATGAAAAAGTAGTTTATCACAAGTTCTAGGCACTGAAAAATGGTGTTCTGAGTCATAAAAATTGTACTCAGCCTACAACAGTAAAGCAAAAATTGTGTTTGCCTAAACTCCAGTTGTCTGTCCATTTAATTCCTAGAGAGACTTCGTACAAATTGAGGAAGACTAAATATATACAAACTTGTAAATTTTTATATGCAGAACGTTGAAGTTTTAAAAGAAAATGAACATCTGTTTCCTGTTTAAGTCTGTTTGACTATGTTGCTCTACAAATGAGAGGGGCAAGATCCTTCTCTTCTATATTGAGGCTTTTGGTTGTATATCGTAAGAGTGCCATTGGGAATATTGTAATGAAGCCCAAAACTTTATATCAAAACCTTCATTGAGAGCATTATTCTGATAGCAAAGTTCTGATTTTCTACTTGCTTGGCATTTTGGCAGACCTCTAAATCCCTCCAAAATGGGTATAAAATGCCACAGCATCAGGATACAGGCCTGGTCTATTTTATTTGTACAGTACAATGCCTATACAAAGTGCAAGGAACTTTGATCCCTTCTTTCATTGAGATGCAGTTTAGACTTGTTGGTATTGTCTTATTAACAACTACTTTAATAACCTGACACAGGGATGGTAGACAAAGAAAAGGAAAAGTCAAGTAGAGCAATGCACAGAGTGGAAAAAATAGTTGCACATGCTGAATTTGATACAGAAACTTTCAACAGCCACATAGCCCTTCTCAAATTAGAGGAACATATCACATTTTCTGAGGATGTTGTTGCAGCATGCCTTCCAGAAGAAGACTTTGCTAGCCGTTCTGATGAACCAGACATTTGGAACTGTCAGTGGCTTTGGGAAGACGTTTGAACATGTTCGGCCAGTCAAAAGAATGAAAAGGCTTCAAATCCCTTATGTGGACAGGGACACTTGCAAGCTTGCCCTTTGTAGCCCAGTCACAGAAAACATGTTCTGTGCTGGTTACGATAAAGATGGAAAAGATGTCTGCCAAGGAGATGGAGGAGGCCCCCATGTAACCAAATACAGTGGCACTTATTTTGTTACTGGTATCATCAGCTGTGGAGAAGGGTGCGGAAGGCAAGGGAAATATGGAGTATACACCAACTTGTCAAAATTCCTACCTTGGGTAAGAAGTGTTTTGACAGAAAACTCTTAACGGTTTGACATTTAATCAACCTAATTGTCTTAGCCATCAGATCTGATCCCTAAGTAATATTTTCCTCTTTTTAACTTGCTTGCTGAAATTCCGATAGTTTGTGCTTCCCTTAAGAGACACCATCTATTCCTTTATGAGCTAATGCCTGGTTTTCAGAAGGTGGGCTTGCTGGTTTTGGACAATAATGAAATTTCTTCAAATGTGATGGTTTAGGAACTCTTTCTGCTCTTGCTCTGGTAACCTGAATTTGTCTGTTGGAGGCTTTGGCTGTGCTGGTAAGCCCCCTCCCATTGCAATGAAACTCAACATTTCTGTGGCAGTACCGGCTTTGCAGAAACAAACCAGACTAGGATAACATCAAAGTAAGACAGTATCAGAGTAGGACAGCATTTTAAAAACCTCTGGAGAAGCTACCTGATTTTCTAGATTTATATATGTGAACACAGAAAAAGCTAGAAAATGTGAAAAACACCCATGTATCCACATGAATCTAAATAACTGGGCATGTCACTGAAACAAATGAGTTCTTACGTGAAACTCATTGAATTGGAAAAGCTTGCTTATCATCACCAAAATCACTAGTGTTCTTCTGATATTTTCTTGCTTGCTTTCTGAGATACTTTCTTCACCATTGTTATTCATGTTGTGATTTTGACTATAATAAAGTGAATGTATCGCATATCCTACCAATTACAATATTGTTGTACTTCATCATTTATATAAAGCGTTATTTAAATTCTTCACAACTGAAGAGTTTTTAAATCTGTAAGGATAAATAATGTTTCAAGACTAAGAAAAGTCTGACTCTCTAATCAGCTGAGCCTAACATCCTCTGTCTGCCTTATTTCAATCCAGAGGGAAAAAAACCCCTTGTTTTTCAGCGAGCTCAGTGGTACATAACAATGGTTTACTGAATATTGAGATGTTTGAGTCTCTACAGAAAAATGAAGTACTCTGTGAAGTACTTTAAAAAGCGTGTCAGCACATATTTTGGAAGAGAGTGAGAAGAGAGATGTTACTAATGATATTGTGGCATAAAGTGTGCAATATTTTTCTCATTTCCTGGCTTCACAATATCCAGTTTACAGGTGTGGAAGTCACCATTTTAGGGTCATTTTTAATATGGATTTTGTTGATCAGCTTGAAAGGAAGAGGGCAGCTAAATCTGTCCTGTGATGACCACTATCCTGTTCCCCTATGAAAAACTCAGTAAAATCATGCTGGCGTCTGTTCCATTTGTATGATTTTCCCCTGGTTTTCTCTGACACATGTCCTGAACTTCAGGACTGCTAAATGAACTCAATCCTGGAGTGACATCCTGCACATCGCAGGTCGTGGCATTCAAGCCACAGAAAGAAGCTCAGCCTCTGATGGCTGCGTATGTGACTCCCTGACATCACTGCTCCAAAGGATTTACCCCTGCTTGACTTCCCATAGGACCTCCGTTGAAACCTCTGGTTATATTTCAACCCTAAACTATATATTGAGAGAGCCAAACCTCGTATATGGAACTGTGGGCCATGCTCAGATATGTCCTGGGGACTACGGGGAGGCCATTGCACAGGGCTTGTGCTTGCTGACCAATTCCCTCATTGCCACCCATCTCTCCTCCTACCCAGCCCTGCATTACTGCTTGCCCTGGCTCTGCAGCACTCCTCGTTTATTCGTAACTGATTACAAAAGGCACAGAAACCTTCAACGGGCTTCCATCACCATCTTTAGCTCAGCATGCACTCAGAGGAATCAGTCATCTGAGTTTCTCCTTCCTCACCTCCCAGTTTGCATTGCCAGGCATGAAACACCGTCATCAACCTACTCAGATGCTCAGTACCAGATAAGAACAAATTCTGTCTGCAGGAACACTTATCCCAGCTGCTTAATTGCACAGAGAATTGCAATTCTCACTCGAGATGCATATCAAGGCACACATCATGTCATCTGCGCTCTGCCTAAATGTTATTTGAGTCCTCACAGAGAGGATAGAGTTTTAACTCAACCCATCCTGGAAGATTTATTTCAAAACTTGAATAAGTTTTTTTCCATCATTTTTCAATACGGATGGAATTTTTTTCCCAGTCATAAATGCAGAAGTCAACTCCCAAATGCAGTCCAGCAGTGTAGCAGTTGCACAAGTCCACAGAGTCCACGTCTCCCATGGCTTGGGAGTCAGGTTGATGGCAGGAGCCACTTCCACCACCCAGTTATGTCTGTCTGGGCTGTGGGTGGAAGCTCTCAAGCGTTGCCTTTGCACTGGCACTGCTGAGGTCAGCTCAGGGCTTCCCTCCTGCTGAATCTGTTGCAGAGGAAGTGACTGGCTGGTCACAGGAACACCTTAAATCCCAACATCTGGACATAGCTGCAGCGCTGCTGCCCCACGACCTCAGGGGAGAGAATCAGGCAGAAAGAGAGAGGAACAGGAAACAGCATTAAAAAGTCTGAATTCCAGGTAAACTCCAAACACTTTCTTATCTCCTCATTGCCCACTTCAGACTGTGTCAGTGTTCTGGGAGTTTACCTGAAAAGCCTCTGTTTAGGTTTCTCTGTGAGCCATCCTTAACCATTTTTATCCTGAAGTCCAAGCTGGGATAATGGGGAGATGTTATCAGAGAAAATTGGAGGAAAAATAATAAAATCCTTATCCAAATGGCACAGTCTCCAAAGGTATTCTTCTGTATTTTCACAGGGGATCAGGATACTGCTCATCTCAGAGCAAAATTAACCACCTTACTAAACCCCTTATCCATCACTGAAACTGTATCTAGGAGCTTGAGTGATACAGCATTGTCTGTGCATGTGCTCTGCCATCCTCTGGCTGTTCCATACCCAGTTTTATTGGTTGCAATTTTGGTAGGGAAAAGGATATTAAGATAAAAGTGGGAGAAAAAGGTAAAGAAACACGAAGGTGGAAGTAAAGAACGAATGTATTTTAATAACTGCAATATTAACAACAATTACTGTTTTTAGCAATGTGTGCACAGAAATAGAAAATGTCAGAGCTTGTATCT
Organism: Fregata magnificens; assembly: GCA_013389945.1. NCBI lineage: Eukaryota > Metazoa > Chordata > Aves > Suliformes > Fregatidae > Fregata > Fregata magnificens. Next base: position 60,327 of record WAAD01002587.1, read on the forward strand.
ACAGAGATCACAGAATCATAGAAGGGTTTGGGTTGGAAGGGACCTTCAAAGTTCATCTAGTCCAACCCTTCTGCCATGGCCAGGGACATCTTTCACTAGACTGGGTTGCTCAAAGCCCCATCCAACCTGACCTTGAACGCTTCCAGGGATGGGGCAGATGTCAGAGTAGTTCCAGGATGGTTTTTGTTTTTGCTGCCAGGCTGTCAGGAGACTTGCAGAACCTTGTGGCTAGGCTCAAGTCCTTGTGGTGGGTGGAGCATCCATGGGAGAGAATCAGAGCTCCCCAGGGTTGCATTCCTCCCCCCTGCCCACTCCGCCAGGGTTTCCTGCAATCTGTAACCACACCAGAAGGGCAGTGCTGATGCTCCTCTGAAATGACTGCAAGTTCCTCCAGCTTTTGGAAATGGTGATGCCCTTTGGATTTGGCAGGAAAACCTATTTTTTTTCTGCAGATGGTGAACAGAACTGGCTGACATAACTGAATTATAAGCCGTTCTAACAGCACTAAGGATTAACCCTTTGCAGAGTATGTGCTTCCTCTCTGCTGGCCAGGCAAAGTTCAGCTGACATTTTTGCAGCTTCTGTACACAGATGCTAATAACCGCACTACATACGAGCAGAGTGTACATTGGCATGTAAATGGGATTAGCTTGCGTCACTCATTGCTAGCTCTTGACCAAGACCACACATGACCACAGTCACCTGTTTTGGACCAACTGGTCCAAAGTCAAGGTCAGTCTTGACTGGTCAGTCAAGGCTGAGGGATGCACTCCCATTTTGTTGTTCCTAAACAGTTGTCTGCAGGTGATCTTTTCATCTTTAATTTTAAAAAGCTCTCCCTCGTTCCTGAATCTGCTGCTTCCACTTCCATATTCTCTATGCAAAGAATAACCTAAAGCTCCACAACATATTTGTCCCAAAATTCAGCCCTCTGATAGAAGGATTACTGAGTAAAGCCACGATGAAACCTGGCCTCTGCCTTCCCCATCTCTTTGGAGCTGACAGCGACTGCTGTGATTTACCTGCAGCTTCTCCAGGGCTCTTCCCTATGGAGCAGGAGAGACCAGACGGGCAGGGGGTGGCCAGTCCTGGTCCCCTCCTCTGCCTCAGGCAAAGGGATGGTGCATTGGGGACCCATCAGTACTCGGGGCACAGGGCAGTTTTTGTCTTCAGTTTGTTGGGCAGGAGGCAGGAGATGAGTGACCCGCGTGGAAAATGATGACATGGATGACAAGGAGGTGGCTTGATGTAGCTGTGGGGGTTTAGCAAAAGGGCTGACAGGGCCATGGGGTTCAGCAGCTCTTTGTCTGCTGCCCTGCGCCACATGGGGATGGACAGGTGTTGCCCGGGGTGAGCTGCAGCAGGGCTGCAAGCACATCAGTCCTTCAGTCGGTCACGCCTGCTCCTGCCTCCTCGCTCTCCCAGCTGGGGCTCTGGGTAACCTGGAGCAAGGAGAGAGCACAGAGGAAGCCAGCAGGGTTTTGAGGACCGTGCCAGAGGCAAAATGGGGCTGGAGAGGAGGCAGAGGCAAGAAACTCGCCAGGTCCATCTGCAGCACAGACAGCTCAGAGCAGAGGAGCTTGGAGGGGCCCCTGCTATCGCCTCACTTCCAGTGAGTTGAGCATTGCCGGTTCACTAACCACCAATTTACACATCTCTAAGCACATCAGAGAAAACACATCCTTCCGTTTTCTTCTGCCCTGGCGCTCCCAGAGCTGTGGTCTGGCAACAGGCACACAGGACCGGGGGAGGCACACAGTACGAGGCGACACCAGCTGGATCTGCTCCTTGTGGGCCCAGTTGGTGTCCCTCCTCCTCCTCCCAGCCCTGTGGCAGCAAGCAGCTGTAGGCTTTCCCTCATCCCAGGGCCCCCAGCTCCCTGCCGAGGCTGACGCAAAAAGAAGAGGAGGAGCAGGGAGGCTGGAGCTGCTCCCGTGAGCCTGCACCTCCTGCCACAGGGCAGGTGCACCACGGTCCACTTCAACGTGAACCATCTACAGTGTCCACAACCTAAAACTAACCGCAGTGCCCACGTGCCACTTGGCAGGAGGACACCCCCAGGGAGAAACATGGCTGCAAGCCCGGCCATCAGCTTTTGTTATTTGCTTAGTTGCGGGGGCGACATTTTCTGGAAAGTAATTGCTGTCCCCTTTCGCTAGCTGAGGTGTGCATTTCCCAAAAGTATATGATAGTGACAAAGTTACTTAGGACAGCCATCTCCCACTGCCCCGGCCACAGCAGGGCTGACATCCAGCCGGGGCAGGAGGTGGGTGGCATTGGCATGTCCCCATCACTGCCCCATCACCGCCTGGGCAGCTGGTCTGCAAACCCGCTTTCCTTGGCTCCCTGCGCTGCTGGGGGGAGGACTTCCATGGGAACCAGCCACTAAAGCAGAACCAACTAACCCAGTTACCCCAGCCTGAGGAACTGCAGATTTCATATCTGACACCGTGTGCAGGCTTTACACTGGAAAGAGTAACCCTGCAAGCAGGAGGCAATCCTTAAGCAGGGCTGCAGGAAATACGGGTGCGGGACTCCTTAATGAAACACGTCTCCGTGTGCTCACTGCGATAATTAAAGGAATGGAAAAAGAAATCCCAGTAACTCTTTATAAAGAAACGTGAGGAAAGGACTGCCCATTTTAAACCCTCTCTTTACGCAATTTTCTGTAATATTAGGAAAATTAAAAAGTAAGGCCTCTTGCAATAATATCAACACAGAAAAAGCCAAGTCAGTGCCATAATGTGCTGAGTGCACTGTGGCCCATCCCCAAGGACACAGCTGCTCAGTCAAGGAATGGTTTTTGTTTAAAACAAGCACAGTAGGAAAAAATGACCGCGTAAACTAAGGTCTGGTGAGAATACAGCTTCTGAAACTCTGTGTTGTTATTATTAACCTAATTTGAATAATTACCTTATACCTACAAGAGGTCCTTAATTGACATATGTTTGCAAAATGTAAACAGCTTGTTTAAAAAAAAAGAAAATTTGCAGATCCGCATTTTTGTGCTGGGTTCTGCAAAGTCCTGTGCTGACATCAAGTGGTGAAATATTTTTCGTGCTGAAGGGAGCCAGATGCCGTAAAGCGTATGCACAGGGTGATATTCATTATCACAGAAAGCTGAAGGCAAGTAGACAGAGGCTGCAGGGGGGCTACAGCAGTAGCCTCACTGGCATGTGCTCCCGTGGGGATAGTTGGCCAGAGGAGCACAGAAAAGCAATGCAGCCACCACCATGCAAGGTGAGGAGGGTGAGGTGAGCCTCTGCAGCAGCTCCTGGGCACACAAGGTGCTGGCTGAGCCTGCCAGCACCCACCAGATGCGACCACTGGCAACAGCCCCCCTTTCCCCAGCCAAGGAACCCCTGGCTGGGACAGGTACAATGGGGCTTGGTGGCCTCAGGGAAGTGAGGGGAGCACAGAGAGCTCATTTACTAAAGAAAGCTCGACACACAGTTAACGAAAGAGGATGGGAAGCTATATTAATTAGTTCTGCAGAAATATCAAGGAGGGAAAAATAAATATGTAAGGTTATGAACGGGCTGTCAATAAAATCAGGCTTGATATTAGAAGGTTTTTAACTCCAAGTGAACTTCTGGAGCAACATCCCGGCAGAGATTGTGCAGGAAAAACCTCCCACAATGCAGTTTTAATGTGGAGGGTAATTATTTGCTGAAGGCATTAGGGTCCATGATGTGAGCTGCAACATCAGCCCTGGGTTGGCAGGGACTGGCCTTGGTGAGGCATATGGTCTGCTTCAGCCCTGCCCATCTGCCTCGGTGCTCACTGAAGCTGGTTTTAAAAACTGCAGTTGATGTAAAGTGAAATTTTATTTGAGGATTTACCCATGAATGCTCAGATCAATTATACTTTGTTACAAGAACTGCATACTCAGATAACAGGTGGGAATTTATGACATGAAAACACAGAATGGTCTCTATGTTTCTAACTCAGATTAAAAACCCACTTTTCCTCTCACTGGTTGTTGCTCTGACTGCAGAAATAGTTTCCTGCTCTTCCCAGGAGCCTGCCTGTGTTGGGAGCCAAAAAACTCCCTGCAGCACCATTGCCATGGCAGAGCCCAGCCCGTGCACACCAATACTTGGATCCTTCCTCTCACCCGGGGCCAGGCAGGACGGCCACCCCGGCTGCTGGGTGCACGGCACAGCAACCCAGGGAGGTGCTCCCATCCGCTCCGTACTTACGCCTTCTTTCACAGACTCTGTGTCTGTGTGTGACGGGGATCCTGGAGTCAGGAAGAGTTTTCCATGCTTTCCTTCATGGCTGGGCAGTACGAACCTAATAGTGAAAAAGAAAAATGCCATATCTGTTCAGATACATCCCAGGGGAAATCCTACGCTTGGTTGCTCCAAAAGGCGATGGGATTTGACCAGTGCAGCTAAGCCTCAGCAAATGTTTTGTGGGGACAGTGTATGAAGAGCCACGCCACAAAATTGATCCCTGTAGTCATCATCCAGCTTGTGCTTTGATATGGTACAAAGAAAGGTTCATACTGTTTATCTCTCCCTGTTTTGTGTTACAGTAAAAGAAGAAGGCTGGGGGGTGGGAGGAATACCCAAATTTTGGAGCAGCTCTCAGGAGAGCTGGCAAACCTGCTCCACCTTCAGCCGGTGCACTAAGGGCCACTGTTGCACCACTAAGCAGGTGGGGTTTTTTTGAGGTTTTTTTTTTTATTATTTCATGTGTTGACATTGAGGCCAGGCTTTGCCCTTAGAGGTTTTGTTTTCTCATGAGCAGCTGGACTTTAAACTTCAACATCTCTCATGTAGCCATTTCCCCCAAGAGCTGCAGGAATGCAGGCAGGCGGCCATTAGGCTCAGAGGATAACAATGGCAAGGTGCTCTTGGACAATATTGTTTCTGCTCTCTGCCCTTTTCCTTCAGACAGAGCAGACAGGTATGGCCTTTGTTTTGTTGCGGCTTTAATTCTGATTTGTGCTACTGCTCTTCTAAACACACCAATAATTGAGTGCCTTGCATTGTGTTTACTTTGTAGCACAGGGTGACACCAGTGAAAACTTGTCTGTTCCTTATTTTCCTTACATTTCTCCTGGGTTGTTTTTTTTTTCATATAGCTAAGTAAAAACTGCAGTAGGTTACTAAGGCAATGTAATTTTGAATTACCATCATTTACACCAGGGTGATATTTTGTCTTTTCTTATCCTTCTTAAAGAGTGCCCCAGATATTAAAGAGAATTTTGTTTTATATTTCTACTTGCTGCTGAAATAAAAATAAGTCTTATGGAAGAGGCTGAGATGCATGCTTGTTATAGCTTGAAGAAATTTATGTTTCTGTATTAATCCTCCATGGCTGGTCAACATTAAGGAGGAGCTGGGCAAGGAAGAAAAAGATGGTGACTGCTTAAAAAGGTCAAAACGCCCCTGGCAGCAGCAGAAATGCACTGCCAGTTATGCTGGATGCATCGGAACCACCGCACGGCAGAAATGTGCACTGGGGTGTCAGACAACACTTTAAAATGCAAAACACAATCATGAAGCTTTTTCTTTTTTTCTGTTTTAATAACACATGCAAGCCTGTTGCTTATCGGATATCCTTCAAAAGCATAACTAAGCATTTGTATGCAGTTTCAGAATAATTTTGTTACTGCTGTCACTTTTTCCAATTCTAATATTATTGATTATTTCAACCTTCGTGCCCAGCAGTGCTGGGCCCCCAAACACTGTATAAAATACAAAAAAACCCTAGTCCCCACCGCAACAGGTTTACTTTCCAAGCACAGGAGAACTGACACACACAGCCACATACTGCTAAATGTCAAAGGCAACAGGCTCCAGCATGACAGCAGCCGTCCGGCTGGCAAGCAGTTTTTGTTGCGGGCATCATTGCAAGGAGGAGTTTTAAGTTCTGATAACTCTCATGTCTTTGATCTCTCCTCCTCTTTACTCAAGTAAAAAAGATGATGGTCTCTTCCACATAGAGGATGGTATATGATGTAGCCCTTGTAACTTTGAGCGTTGCTGAGGGATAGCTTTTATTTATTCTCCTTAAGAGAGATTTGATTGAGAACTTGGCCATGTCATGGTTTTGCTTCTCAGCAAAAAATCCCCATGAACTAAGACAGAAGGGCATCACTTTGGATGCATCTTCATAAACTAATACAAATGATTTTTCACTTCTACTGACGAGTCTGAAAGCCTCATGCAGTCTTTCTGCCTTTACGATAATACTTTTCCCCTTTCCCTGGCCGTGCCACAGCAACACTGCTGTGTGTGTCTGGTGCAGGAAAAAAATGCGTCAGGAAGGGCTTCAAATTCCCTCTGCTTGGGAGCAAGTCAGGCTCTCCCCAAAAGAAAAAGGTCACGACTCCTCAGCTGGGTTTGGGCTAAGAAAGTAGGGCTCTTTCAGTATGCAAGTTTAATGTGCCTGAAACCCTGAATCAGCCAAAGGATTTCTCTTCATGATTAAAACTGGCTGCTTAATAAGATTTTTTTAAAAAATGGAAAAAAAATGGTGAAAATAATATATAAGGAAATTAATCTAAGTACTGACGTTAGCATTTTGTCATACAACGTTTCAGTGTTTATATCAGCTGATGATGCAAACAAAGTTATCAAGAGACAAAGGCGTGCCAGTTCCCTACTTTTGGAGGAGGTCCTCCAAGGCAGCTTGGAAAGGGAATGCCTTGAAGAGAGATGTACACATGAAGAAGCAAGAGAAGTATTTGAAAACGATGAAATGCTCGTAAGTATTTTGTTTACCTGCGTGCATATTAAAAATGACTGCCTTGGTCCTTTACTATCAAATTCATCCCTGCAACCTGCTTCATTTGTTTGGGTTTCTCTCCATGTGAAATCTTTGCACTTTGCAACTCGGCAGGTAGAAAGCTGGTGTCTTCAGTGGTCAAAATGGAAATGCAGAGGCCAGCTCTGACACTTTTAAAGTCCCTTCCTGAAAATGATGTGTCCTGCACCTTACGTTGTGGAAGTATGTGGCTGTTGTCCCATTCTGCCCACACACAGAGGAATACAGCTTCAGCATCCCTTAGGGACCAGGAGGGGCAAGGGGGTGTTGGGATGGAGGGAAGCAACACACCAGCGAGTAGCGGGACCTATAGAAAGAGGCTGCAAGTCCCCTCGCACAGGAGGCCTTCCTGACATGTACAGCCGGATGCTGTGCTCTTTAATGGGAATCTGGCTGGAGATCGTGTTTGCAGGGAAAGCTGAGGAAACAGCCATCGGGCTGCCCACAGGCAGTCCCGGTGCTTTGGGAAAAGCTGGTGGGGGGGAGGTACAGGGAGTGGGGAGACGTGTCCCCTTGGGGAAAGCAGCGGCAGAGCTGGGTGCAATACCCATGAAAAAACGGGGCACATGAAGGTGGTGACCATAGTGACCTGCAGCTCCACTCTCTGCTGTCCCCTCTGCCTCCAGCAGCACCTGCTGGGGGACAAGTGGGACAGGATGGGATGGGACAGGGTCACTTCCCAGGTCGCTGCACACCAGAGAGGCAATGACCAGCCAGCTTTTCCAGGAAGCTGTATTGCTAAAGGATTCAGCTGTTTCTCTCTTGCCTGCAAAGTGTTTCTTTTCCTTTATAGCTTCTTAAGAAACAATAAAATGAGCAGGATGGAAACCCCCTCCCATGTCATTCAAATTTTGCTGGCAGGGCAGAATTTGCAGTCATGCAGCTGTGTAAATGTTAAACCGTAGTATATATTCTCTCATATAATGTTTTGTTTTACCAAAATATTTATGGAAGATGATATTATTTGAGAATTAAAATCTAATTCCAACCCCCCCCCCTTTTTTTTTTTTCCAGAAAATGTTTTGGGATGCCTACTATGGTAAGCTGGGCTCTTGATTTCTCTCCTTCATAGCAGTGTCGCACTATGAACATTATGATTCAGTCCAATGCTGGTTTCCTGAGAGTTTTTAGCAGCTTATTCTACAAGGAACACCCAGTCGCTATTTGTCATGTCTGTAGCAAAGCAGGAGGAAAAGTCTTGATGTGAAAGGATTAAAAAAGTCATAAATAGGAAAAAACACTTGAGACTGCAAAGCAAATAAAAGTTGAAGGTGAGTAGATGTTATCCTAGTAAATAAGTTGTTCCGTTTCCTGAACTTAAGGCTGCCCTGAAACAACCTGGGACCTGAGAAAATCTGCTTTGCTCATACAACAGAGCAGCACAGCTTTACCAGCAAAACCTCCCAAACCTCCTAGGTTTATAAATGTAGCACTTAAACCTGAGTGAGATAAATAGGTGTTAAAAGCCACTGGGCTGTCTGCAAACTCTGGAAGCTGGCACTACATCACCCCTTGGGCAGCTGTCAAGGCAAGAAACAAATCTGTAAAAGCTGAGGGGGCTGATGTAACTAGATGCCTCCTGAACAAGGAGCCTGGGGCACCAGCTTACGGTGACCATGCCTTATTCCCTTCCTCTTTTCCGCATGCCTCATCCTAAGATTTTCTCTTGGTTTTTACTTAGCATTTATTCATTTCTAATCTTAGGTTCAGACAGTGGATAAGGAGGCGGCAAAACCAGCAGTTAGTATTAATTTTCTGCAGAAGCCACTAAAACACTGAGTCCAGGGAACTGTTACATGGAAGAATCCCATCAGTGATACAAATGTTATGAAGAATGATGCTAAATATCTGGCCTTTTATTACTTCTGTGAGGGTGGGATTAACTTCTGATTTCAGTCATTCTAAGCATGTCATGCAGGCTTCCTCTGTAGTCTATGAAGAGAGTAGGGCAACTGGTTGAGAATGGTCCATCCAAAGAAGCTTAGCCACAGTCAGGATGCGTTACTGGCTTCAGCCTCAGGGGTGGCTTCCTTGCTGTAATTAAAAGCCTGTCTTCTTCCTACAGAACAGCAGTGTGTGTTTTCTTCTTTGTCTTTTCTTTTCTAATCCTTTCTAACATTTTGAAGAGCATTGCCGTGCATCTCCACGGCTTCTCTCCTCCTCTCTAAACAAACCCATTTTTTCATCCTGTCTTCCAAAAATCTTATTTTCTAGACCTCTGATATCCATGTCGCTTTCCTTCCATAGTCCTTCCAGGGTACAGCAGGTAAATCGGCATTGTGAACAAAAGAGGGCTGGGGAGAAAGGCTGAGCACCCACCTAACTGCTGGCTCACCCTTTGGCTCTGTTTTGTACTGCTCCACCTTGGCCTCTTCAAGTCAAAGCTGAAGTAGCAGCATCCTGCTCTAGCGTGGATGTACGCTGTCAGGGCACTTGGCCTGAGGTCACAGTAGTCCCTGACCCTGTTTTATTAACAGTATAAACTTAGCTATTGATAACCTCTCTTTAAAAATCATTTTCCAAACAGTTTTGTGCATGCTTTATAGCAGTCTGTGTTTTCCTAGCTCGCTTAACGACACTGTCATCTGAGACATTTCTATTCTTTGATGTTCACTGATTCCATACTAGGTCCCTTATCCTATAATACAATTAGATTTAATTGGTTTCGGTTATTTGCTCTTGAAAAATGCATGTTGGCTGTTACTTGCCACCATCTTATTTTGCCGAGTGCTTACAAATGGTTTAATCATTCCAGTAGCTTTCCAGTAACAGAAATCGTGCTGATTTCTCTGTAATACTTTGAATCTTCTCTTTCCTCCTTTAATAAAGCTAGGTGCTAGGTTTACTTTTTTCCCAGTCTTACAGAACCTCATCTCACCCCAGACATTTTTTGAGATTTCCTTACCTATATTTGAGCATGCATTTCAGAGGCTTGAAACCATCTAACTTGCTTCAGGCTGTAGGTGCAGCTCTTCCCTAGCTTCAGCTACCCATCACTGCTGCTGGAGGTCCTCACGCCTCAACTCTACCTGCTCAGCTGTGCTGATGAGATCCCCCCCCCAACCCACACAAAAACCCTCCCAGGAGACCTAAATTGTGCCAGGGTATGCTGGTGGCATCTGACTGCAGGTGGGCTAATAATAATTGTAGAGATGTATAAAAGCCAGATTTCCTCCTAGTTTGATGTTGCTCACTGTATAATTTTGATGCTAGGTTTTTTTATCCATATATGCAGATAATCTTTTTTTTATCCATATGCATATCAGCCTAACAACAGGAGACCTAAAACACCAGTCTCCTGTTACATTCGTAACGAGCACATGAACTGTAAGTCAGTGCTTTTCCCTGAAGCAGAGCATCAGTCCTCCAGAAGTGGGCTCTGCCTCTGGGCACCTCCCAGCCTCCCTGCCGGCGGCTGCGGGAGCACCTCCAGAAGCAGAGACTTGGGCTAAAATTACTCTTGAGGGGCTAAAATTACTCCTGAGGAGCAGTTCAGTGAGATGTAGGCCATTTCCTTCCAAACTGCTTTTCGCAATGCTTCTCCAAGCGGCTCGTGTGCTGGGAAGGGGGCTGTGTAATTCGGGTCAGCGGTGGTGGTGACTCGTCCCTCTCCTGCGGCATTTCTGCAGGTGGCAGGAGGTGCTCGTCGAACCCCTGCCAGCACAACGGCGTGTGCGAGGACAGCATCCGTGGCTACACCTGCACCTGTGCTGAGGGCTACGAGGGAGAAAACTGTGCTTTCGGTAAGGCATCACCCCCTCTTCTGAGAAGCCCTAGCTATCCTGTTGTAGGGGGTCCCCAGAAAACCATACGCAGCTCTCCCATTACAGCCAGTTATCAGTTTTTACATTAAAACACACAGTTCTTAGCAGAACAGGGGTGATTTGTGCTGCCTGTCTACCGAAACGTTATGGTATCCCACGGTTATGCAGGCTGCCTCTTCCCCCTGAGCCTCCCTTCGCTGGGGACGCAGCAAAAGGGCTGAAGCAAGTCCCCCTCACAGGTGGGCTCCAAAGGCAGCCCTTCCCACTGCCACCCACGCTCCCCGGCTGCTTGTCCTGCCATGGTTCTAGGCAGCGGTGTGGCCTGAAGAACCAGGGCTGTGGTGCTGCGGTGGCTTCCCAGCCACCCCGATGCCTCCAAGGCCACATGTGCCCACAAGACATTCCCTCAGGACAGGGGGACTCCAGAAAACAAACCGTTTTCGGTGGACGTGTGAAAGGCGTAAAGCAAAACGGACGCTTTCTGGCACGTAAAACACGCTGGGCCGGATCCTACATTTTTACATCTGCCAGGTTCTACTTTCCAGCCCTTACATCAGTACTTCTGCTGGCTTGGAGGTCCCCTGGGGTGGGAGACGCCCCGGCTGCCGCAAGGCAGGGTCATTTTCTGTATAAGGGGTGTGACTGGACAGACACAGACCAGCTTCTTGGGGACTACAGAAGGTGACACAGCTTGGACCAGCACTGGGAACTGGATCTCAGCATGAGCCTTAGAGAGCCACTTTATGTGGTGTTTTTTGCTACTTCTCCATCTGTGAGGTAGATCCACCATCAAATGGCTGTTCCTCCTGTTGCTTTGCGCTGAAGCTTAAGTGTTTGTTCAGCCATGGAGAGTTGACTGAGCATGTTTCAAAGGTGATTAATACTCCCTTTCTTTTTGCTTATCTTTGGCAGCTGTTAATTTCAATTTTATTTGCACAAACATGAGAAATAGGAGCTATGTATTTGTTTTTGCTGAAAAGCAGAAAGCTTTAGCCTTTTTCTTCCTCAAGCAATACCTGCCTTCTTAATGTGTGCAACAGTCCCCCCCTCCAGCGCAGACACTTAGTGTTTCATTTAAAAGAGCAGAAAGAAAACCCATGGCATCCTTCCTTGGGTTCACATGGAAGCCCTAGTTTGACCCTTGACTACTAACGCTCCCCAAAACTCAGAGGTGCAGACAGTCTGGTGCAGGGAGGTGCTGGGTGAGCACAGTTTGCAATGAGTCTGTGGAAGCTGCAGAGACTCAGCTGTCTCCAAATTCTGCTTAACAAGGGGAAAAACAATGTGGTGGGAAATACTACCAATCCAGAGTCCCTACCCACCTCCACATAAAGCGAGTAAATATAAAATGCTTAGTAAAGAGGACTCAAGCTATGCAAGAAAACTCCAGCTGAACTATTCCCAATGCTTTTCCTCCGCTTGTTCTGTTTAGCTAAAAATGAATGTCGCCACCAAGCAAAAGAAGGATGTCACCACTTCTGCTATCCGGGAAGTAATTCCTACCGTTGTTCCTGTGCTGATGGCTATGAGCTCGGGAAGGACAAAAAACAGTGCATTGCGTTAGGTAGGTGTGAGCATGGAAGTATGGGGGGCACGTGCTCAGTGCTGGGGTGGGCAGGCGACCATCTGATAGCCAGATGTGATCAGCCTGCTCAAGTGATGGGAGTATTACTGATCTTCCAAACTGGGCAGAAAAAGGAGGAATCTAGGGACCACCACCCAAGATGACAGTGCAGTGGAAAAAGAAGCAACGTTTGATCTGAACATTTAAACATGGGTCTGCAGAGAGGACTTGCATCACCCTACATGTCACTCACTGGGCCAGATTTTCCACTTGTATGCTCAGTGATGGGTAACACTACTGAAGACCTGTCCATTTGGGAATGAGGTTCAATTGGTTCTGATCAGGCACCTGATGGTCTGATAAATGAAGGGCAACATTTGCTCTATGTGAATTAGTTTGAAGCAGTAGCCCTCTTCATTTTTTCAGTCTCATACTAGGTGTCTCATTCAATCTCATCCCCTTATAAACTAGGTCTACTGAACACGCAGTAGTATACTTAGGCCCTTGTCTATATTAGCAAGTAGGGCAGCCAGCTGGGAGGTGAGCTGTAGAGCCACACTTTTGGTGATGAAGGCTTGATGTTCACACTCAATGCACATTTCAGGTGGGCTTTACTTCAGACTAGGTCTAGATTTATCCCGTGGACTAAGCACCTATTAGCTATCAGAGTACAGTGTTGCTCCTAGAGGGTGTCTTCTGGTTTAGCTTCACCTGAACAGAATCTGGTTTTCTGTGACCCAAGACCATGCCATAAGGTGAACAGAAAGTATGATAAATGCAGGTAACTGGGGGATCCACTTAAAAAGCACGCTTGCTGTCTGAACCAGAACACAAATGCATGCGCATCTCTGGAGTGATGGCTTTAACGAGGAAAACCCAGGATTACCTTGTCCTGACTGGGCCACAGCTATCAGGTATTTGGCGCAATTCAGACACAGGAGACAAAGATGAGGAAGCAAGCTGTGGTGATGGCTGGCTGGAGAGGAAGCCTCATTTCATTACAGACACAATGAAATCTGGTCACCACAAGCCTAATGCAATGACCCAAAACATTCAGCGCCATCGCTAAGCTATTAGACTACAGATGCCAAGCGAACTACTCCAATTCTCACCAGCTGAGATACTGCCCTTTTCCTGGGTGCAAAAAAAACCCCCCAAAGTCAAGGTAGAAGCAATAAGGCATTTGCAGGCATTAGTTGTCTTGAAATGATACAGCATGAGGTTTTGATTTTTTTTAATTCACTTGCTAGATCAGTGTGCATGTGGGAGACTTCAAGACAGTGATAATCTGATAAGTGAAACCAGGAAGAAACGCGACGAGCAATTTCCTTGGCAGGTATTTCTAGCAATTCATGAAACCTATCACTCAACCTCACATGGACAGTGCTATCTATCATCTTTTTGCGTTTTCTTAGGTCCTGCTGCTAAACTCAGAAGGGAAAGGCTTCTGTGGAGGAGTGCTGCTAAAAAGTAATTTTGTGTTGACTACAGCAGAGTGCGCCCTTCTGCATGGCCATTTTGAAATCAGGGTTGGTGCTGGTAGGTGCTCAAACACATTTTCTCTTGTTGTAGAACATTTTAGTATTGACAAACTAATTTTTAAAAAGCTTACTAAAATTTCTGCTGCATAAAAACATCATTAAAGGAAACAAAGCTGCTGTCTCTCTAAGTTAAGCATCTCAGCTAAGTATCTTGAGCTAGAACTACAGCTGTCCCACATCCCTCTACAAGGCAAGCGGAGAGACAGCTACCTCTCACAGTTCACAACTCAGCACCTAAGGATAAGCAAAACCAGGTGGATTTAGGGGTGGCTTCCTTTCCCCCGACCCCAAGGAAAAAATTGTTTCATGCCAAAATTTACTTCTCTTGTTGGGTATTTGTCCTTCCCTCTGAAATTATGCACGCTTCTACATAGCATTAAGAAGCTGCTAAGATATCATTCCTAGCTTACCTTTACTGCAGCTGTTCCAAGAAAGAGCACCTTTAGTTTCTCTACTGCACGTATTTCTCAGCACGACTAGGCAGCTGTTGTCAGTTTGCATGCAGTTTTCAGGTCTCTGATAAATTATTCCTAAGAGCAGTGAAATGTCATTGCTTCACAGGGCATAATGGAACCAGTGGAACTGAGAAGATAATGCAAGTTAATGAGAAACACATACACATCCGGTATGATGAAGACACTGGTGTGAACAACATTGCATTACTACAACTCCAAGAGCACATTGAGTGCAACAACCACCAGCTTCCTGTATGCATCCCTGAAAGAGACTTTGCAGAACACATTTTAATTCCAAAATTGGCTGGTACAGTCAGTGGCTGGAGAATGGAAGGTGATGAACTTCAAGGTGATGAGTTGCAGGTTTCATACCTTCCAGCTGAGGACTGCAAACAAATACTCAACATAAGCCTCACAAACAGGCAGTTTTGTGGACACCTCCAGGAGGCCGTAGACAAACGACTGGCTGGAGGAAGCTTTTTAGCTACCGAGTATAAGGGCACTTGGTTTCTGACTGGTATCCTGGGATCCTGGCCACTGGAAGACACTGACTGGGAAACACTTCTATTCACTAACACCGCAAGGTATATGATATGGTTTAAACAAAAAATGAAGTAAGACACAAACACAACCAACCCTCCAGCATCAAACCCCTACCAATCACTGCAAGGAAACATTGGGATGCAACCAATACACCCATTTGAGTCTCTATCACGATGTGCAGCAATGGAAGTTGCATCAATGATATATATATACACAACTCCAATTCATACTGAAAAGCCCATTTGTCTTTCCTTCTTCTGTTGACACAGAGTACTGTGAAAGTCATGATGTGGTAAACCTAGTTATTTTACTAAAAACTGACTGAACTTTAAGTTTCCTGTTCGTCCTAAAACTCAAAAAGCATTGATCTTTTTCTGGGATTTTAAACGTTGCTAGAAGGAAATGAGTCTCTTTAATTCTTGTTACCCTGAGGTTTGATTCAGCAAATTCATATTCTTATTTCAGCACCCATACAAGCAAAACTTATGAAGACCAGGGGAGCTCCAACTCCTTTAAATGCCTATGTTGATGTAGGACTTGACACTCTCATCACACTAAAAGATGCTTCCCCTCATACATGGTACCTGTGTTTTCCCTTATGAATCATGTCCATGTCAGTTAGTAGGTAAAATAAAACCCAACTCTCAAAGAGGGGGAAAAAACCCCGTTTTATTTCCTTTAAAAATAATTTTAAAACCCCAAAACTACCATCCGATCACTATGGACAAGTTATGTTGTACCACCTCCAAACAAACAAAACTCCCAAGGTAGTAAAACTTAAGATAATGGATCCAGTGGCAGTGTTTTCCCCAGAAGCAGAATAAAATAGAGTATGGATAAATTACTTAGATAAGCTTTTGTTCATCATAACAAAAATGAAACAAAATATTACCAGAATAAAACAAAACAAAACAAACCCATCTGTGGGCACCTACAGACAAAAATCCCACATTTACTTGAACCTGTAAGTATCACTGACACAGTAAAGCTTTTAGTGTCAAGCACTTCTCTACTTTTTAGAGAAGGCTTGAAGAGAGTATTTAATACCAGCAAGATTATAGAAGAGACTTAAAAAAAAAAGGAAACCATGAAAGAAAACATCATTTCCACTCTGAAGAATGGATTAACACAAGTAACAAAGGATGATACTTCTCCTCTCTGAAAGATAAATGCAGAAATAGTAACACAAAGTACTTCATAAAAGCTTTAAGTAGTTTGGAAGGAATTTGGAATGCTTTGCTTTATTTCCTCATGAAATACTTTGAAGGATCTAAAAAGTCTGCAGAAACTATCATTGAAAAGTTAGCATTTCATTCCAACGCACTTTGTAACACTGGCAGCCTTGGTCATTCTGGGAAAGGAGCCACAAACAGTTCCTGGTATTCCAGTCCTGGACACGAACCAGGTCATTTACAATGTTCTCAGGGTGATTAAGAGCAGCTCCACTGGGCAAGCTGAGTATGTGAAAAGTACTTGCATGGGTAAGACGCAATACTCAACACACTGTTGACAGTGGAGGAAATGGGTTCTGCTTACTGACCACAAGTTTTTGATGCTGATGAGATATATAGCCTTTAATGTGACCCTGGCAGAAGGAGAAAAAGACAGCGTTAGTACTGGAAGCTGGTAACACAATACCTACAACCTCAGCTGTCTTCAGACTACATCAAGCAAAGCTATGTGTGTATACTCAACCACCACTGCACTACTGTACTTAGTATCTGTAAGGATCCAATTTATGTAAGTGGGTCAAATCACAGAGTAAGCAGAAAGTTGGAACCGTAACCATGTTTGCGTACTGATGGCGCTGTCAGACTCAGAGCCTGTTGCCAGGGCCCCCTACTGGTCTGCTTACATTTCCCTGAAGAGCCAGAACTCTACAGAAGTGTTTCTAAATTTACTCTTGCTCACTTTAAAGTGAGGACTTTAATTAATCACTATTCCAAACCTAATAAACAAAATGACATAGTACTTCCTTTCCAGACATGTAGTGTTGTAACACTGCAAGAAATCTTCCAGTCACCTCACCCCACCCTCTGTTACTCCAAGACCACACCAAACAATCTGGTTTAGAAACAGAGAAGCGGTTCATTTTCTTGCTGACACCGCAATGCTGCTCCAAAACCTCCAATTTATTAGAAATCTCTTGATTTCAAGCCTTTATCTGTTCACGAGTAGTTGAGATCCATTTAGAGTAAAAGACAAAATGTGAAACAAAACCAAATAGATCTGGTTTTAATTTTTTCTAATGTTAGAATGTCAAGAGTGTCCTACTTCAAATGCAGAAGAACAAATCCCTTTTGGTCCCAGTTACATTTTTTTAATTTTTAAATCAGTGTTTATGCATATATAGAAATGTCAGTACTGGATTTGTAATGTAAAATTCAATTTCAGTTTTAACCGATTCCTGCAAAAGAGGCAGGAACTAGAGAAACTCCTCAGGGCAAATGAAAACATTTTACTTGGGGCACAAGTGAATCAACTTCTTTACACAAGAAAACCTGGGATTACTGATATGGTTTTTGTAATAAATTTTTATTCTCTACCTAATATTTTTTACTGTCTGAAGTCTGGAAGGACCAAACAACAAGTGGTCAGCACATACCATATATATAAGGTTAGCTAAAATGCACTGGACTTCATCGATATCAACATCATCTACTTGCATGAATTTCAGGGCAAACAGAAAGGCATCTAGAGATAGCTGATGGGTTTTGAGTAGTAAATATCTAAAAGTAACAGAAAAAAATGTTATTGAGAAACAATCACTTAAAAATTCTGCTTCTTAGAAAAATGGCCCTTCTACAATAAATTGACTTCAACAGGAATTCAGCTCTCTCAAAGAGAACTAAGGAGTATATATGTTTCTATTTCAGTCCTAGGTGAAACCATATTAAATCTGCTTTTGCAAAAACGTAGTTTTTGTTATGCTTACACTTTCTTGAAGAGATTTCTGTACGTGATGATTTTCAGCTTCTCAAGGATAAGAAAGATTCCACATCGAATAAAGAAGGTCTCATGCTTTGTCAGAGCGTCATTCAGTAGGAGAAGATTGCCTTCGCTACCAGGATGAAGAAATGAAAACATAAGAAGGTCTCACCCAAACAAGAAAAGAAATTGTCTGACTTGGTAGGAATATCCCTCTCCTGCCTTCCTCAATCATCACAAATAAACACCTTTTACTTAATACTTTTTGAACTAATGCACAATGCAATAAAATAATCATCATACCTCACTGCCTTTGTTACTTCAGCAAACTGCATAAGGTCATACTTCTTTAAGAGCTGAACTGTTGGCATATGGCCCTGAAAAATAAACACTTTCCAAGTTTTCCAGGATAAAGTCAAATGCATTTTAAATGTAATCTAGTAAGCTATAAAATATTTGTTAAAGACAAATGTTTAACCACTCTTTTTTTTTTTTTTGGCTACAGAACAAGAGGTGAATAAAAGTATTTGTAAGACAACACCCTTGCCCCCACCAAACACCCTGTAGCTCAACTCACGATAACTACTTATTTATCATGGTTAAGGGAGTCTCTTAATATTTCTTAATGTTGGGGAACAGTTATCAAACTTGTAAAATCAAGATCCTGTGACATGAGGCCTAGGCAGATCCAAATTTTCTGTCATGGCTGTATGATCTAATCTGCAAACAGAAGAACCATGGGAATCCCAAGCATTACTAATAATACAAGCAGTGCTTCAGCACTGTCAGGTGTGAGCTCAGCCTGTACCAGATTTTTTCTTCACCATGCCTGCATGCGGAAATAAAAACGTCTTCTCAAAAAACAAACAAACAAAAGAGAGAAAGTTTAAATTTAAAGAAACAAAATTAATTCTCATTGCTAGATCAGGTAATACTGAACCACCTGCACTATCAAAAAGAAACTTGGGTTTTTTTCCCCCTGCACAGAAGAGATCAGATTGCACACTGACTTGAGTCAGACTTTAAATTTAGTTACCATCATGCTATGCTGTTGGTAACTCCTTTCCTGGTTGGAGGATTAGCTGAGAGCAGAACTCAGCTGCACGGCTACTGAGAGCTCCTAGGAATAAAAAACCCCATCCAAGCTATTTTAGTACAGCTTAAGGTTAGTGTTAATGTTTGGGCTCTGGTTAAAAAAAAGCAACTGTAAAAACAATGACCTTTATCTAGTTTCTTTAGTGCCTCTTGTACACTAGAACTGCTCCAGAAAAGCCACAGTAATTTTAGGCACTAATGGACCCACCTGTTTAAGGCACCCAGACAAGACTGGGACAAAGTTTTTAGGAAGACTGTTAGTTTTCCTTTATCAACCCTACCATTCATTGATCTGAAAATAACCAGTAAGAAAGTCAATAAATAAAAAATGAAAAACAGAAGCCAATTATCATACCAACTACGCTTCTCCTTTACCCACTTGATACTGCAAGGGACTAGAAAGGGAGCACTGAATGGAAAAGGGAGGACAGTCATAAACAGGTTGGGGCAACGGTGAAAGATGGCAACTCACAGAAGCAGGTGATAACAACATTCTCCATGGGTAATTTTGGTAATAGGGCCAGGAACAGGAAACTAAAATCTAGTTCTTGTCCCCTCGGTTACACTGCATTAATTGTTAGCATAATCCCACTAACTCAGGGATACACAAATGCCAGCACAGCACATGGGAAAGGACAGGAACAAGAAGCAGAGATGTGCTTAATTCTTTTAACAGAAAGATGAAATGATAGAATAACCAATCTTCACTGATTTGTTCAAAACCAAAATGCTCTACTTCATGACCCTTCTGACATGCCTCGAATGGGCAAACGTACAAGGTGCAAATAGAAAACCCAAAGATAGGAATCCTTTCTCTCCCGTGGCAAACCCCCCTCAAGAGTATTCAGCCATCTGTTTGCACATCCTCCTTCCCTTCACCAGGTGAAAGAAGCAGACAGATTTGTACTAGTGAATCCACACACTCCCTGGCCCATCCGTGCAGTTGATCACCAGACACGCACTCTGCTACATGACGTAAGTTACACTGTTAAGTGCTTCTCCAAAGAACTCAAAGTTATCTTTACTACAGAAGTAACCTCAGGTTGCACCTTTAGGAGGGGTGGGAGGGAAGGTGGGGGGAAAGGAGGGTGCGTTTTTTGGTGCGTTGGTTGGTTTTTCCCCCCCTTTCTCCCTTCCTGTGTTGCTACAAATGACAATTCAACATTTTTTGTCCTTACACAAAAAAGCATGCATATGCTGGCTCTTATGGGGGTCAGCCTCCCAATTCCAATAAGGGAAAAACAAGAACAATACTGAGCATCAGTTTGGTTATCTGCCCCAAAAAAATTATTTAGAGGAGTAACATCTACTCACCAACAACATTTTTACTGGCAGCAGGTAGATCAAAATCATTCTTTTGTTCTTCTGGCTTGAGCGGTGACAGTGCTCAAAGGCAAATGACAGATATTCTTCAGCTGCAAACACAAATAAAAGTGCTAGTAACATAAGTCAACAACAAAAATGGATTAAAACTGTAACCCAAATTCTGTGCTCAATGCCCGTCTCTAGCTTGAACACATGGTATTTGAAATTATATATATATATAAAAAAAATTACACCAATCAAAATACATTAAGAAAAATGCTGTAAGACTTATCGGAGATTCACAGAAAATACGAAGTATTACCAGAAAAAATAAGCGCTCCTTCAGAAAGTCAGAGAAAACTTGTCAAGGTCTAGATGTCAGAGGTAACAGTTAACACACAATATTGGAATTTTCAACTCATTTCAGTAATGTTATTGTGCTTCTATTACAGGAGGGGAGAATCTCAAGAAGTGCTGATGAAACAGAACTCTCTTTTCTGAATTCACAGATTAGGTTCTCCAGAGGATGTATAAGCTGCATGCGATGCACCCATCTGCTGAGCTGCAGAAACGTGCCAGTGAGATCACACAGCACAACATGAAAATCTCTCATCAGGTTTCACCAAGAGAGAAAAATGACAAGCCTGACAGGCAGAAGACACTGTTTAGAGTGACAAAACTGGCTCCGCAATAGATTTTGGTCAGGGGCTTAGGTTAGGGATGAAAGTTGTACACCTTAGCTCTAGAAGCATTTCTATTAGTGAATAAGAAATCTCAGAAATGCGGTCTCTACATCTTCCAAAATCAATGCACTGAGAACCTAATTCTACAGTACAGTTCACTGAAGATTTCCTACATGGCATACAGTAACTTGAAGAGGACAAGACAGTTGCAAAGCCTCCTTTGTGAAACCTTTTACAAACTTATTCTTTTGGATGCTCATACATTTTATTATGCACGCACACAACGCATAAGACTACAGAGAACTTCACTGACACAAATATTTTAAAACTGGGCATATACTACAATTAGAAGTGTCATGTAATCTCATCTCTGATCTGACTCTGCCTGCAGGTCTTGGATCTTTCAGCATGACTTTTCCTCTGATCAATGCAAACACAACTGCACCTTTTACACGCATTTTGAGTCACACACATACACATGACATCAGCCAGATTTCACACCAAGCAGCAAGACTTTAAATCTGTCTTACTGGCGCACAGTACCTTGCTTAAAGTCACTGTCAAACATGGCTTTGCGTCCAACATAATATCTGTATGTAACTCGCTGTGCCATACTATATTCATCCTTCAGGTTTGAGCTGTCAATTGCTCTAATTAAGGGCTTACATAGATGGAGCTTGTTGATCTGTTAAAAAAAAAAAAATAATAATCGCATTTTACTCAGAGAACGTAGATACATAGTATCATATAAAAAAGGGTGGGTTTGACTTAGATTATGAAATACAAAAACACAACTTACCAGACTTGAACCCTACCTTAAAATAAATTTTAAACAGCTGATTCACGAGAAACAACATGCCCCACTTTTTGGAATCTTCAATGCCTGCTCGACTGTCATAAGAAAAAAGAAAAAAACCTACTAGTACTGAACACTGTAAGAAAATAATGACTTTGTCCTTATGGCAAATTCCCTCCATAGATATTTTATGGATTTCTAGGGTAAAAATAGGTGTCTGAAAATAAAAGTCAAGGCCAAACTCCTCTTAAACCATATCAGCACTGTCAAAACAGAACATGTGTTTCCATCTTAAATTTTAAACAGCTCTGCTACACTTCTTCTCAACGTAATGAAAAGATGTCATGCAAAATATTATTTATCTGCATCAAGGTCCTCACTCCAGTCTGCAGGTAACACACACACTAGCATAGCATTGCTTATAATATTCAAGGTGAAAGAAAGATTGGGGGGGGGGGCCACGGGGGGAGCATTTTCTCCACTTCAGAAGTGTTAAAATTGCTAAGACTGGAAACCAAAGAGTCACCTCTTTTCCGTCTAACCATCCATAATGAAGCAAACTTCACAAGTGAACAGGGCACAAAAGTGTTAATGATCTTTCCTGAGAAACAGGGAGATAATCAGTCCCTCTCAACAACATCTGCTAGGAATGTTAAACCTGAAGGGAGGCCTCTCCAGCTGTAGTTAATAACCAAGAGAGAACAGACTATAAATGAGAGGAAACGAGCCTCAGAAGTGTTCGTTCCTCCCCAGATATGGTCTTCATAAGTGGGAAAATCTTATGTAAAGTTCATTAAGTTCTTAACAATTTAATAGTGCAAGTTCTATAGAGGATCTTTCACTTACGTGTCACTGGCACAGACTCGAAAACAGCTCATCAGCAGTTCTGCCGCTTTTTCCAACATGTCACCAACTTTGCTTTTCCCTTTCTTCACTAGCTGTTGATCTGCCTATCATTACACAGCAAGAAACAATGTGTAATTGTACATCCTGGTTTGCTGCGTTGTGAAGAGTTTAGTCCCTTAATACAGCATTTTATAAAGTCTTACAGCAATATATTTGTCATGCCTGCTATTCCCCAGATCTAGAAGGTAGTCAAGCTCACAGAATAAAAGAAAACACTCGGAGAGGCTCCTGAACACGCACCAAACCTAATGCACAGGAGGACAGTCCTTTGAAAATAGCACTGACCACTATTACCTTTAGCACCACTAAGCTTAATGCAGCTCTCAGAAACCTAAATTCAGGATTATCTGATAGCTGAATTGGAGCATTAACACTCCAACTCAAGTTTTCAAAGACCAAGAGTCTGGCAAAAAAAAGTCTTTTGAACAAAAGCAAACTAAAATGATTCCCCAGTTACGGAGTTTGAGTTTTAGAATTTATAATTAAGCTTCTCTCCAGAGCCACGAGGGCTAGATTTTATTTCTAAACCATATTCCAACATTTTCTAGTAGTAACACACACTGCTAGGACCTGGGATTTTCAGAAGAAATGGAAAACATATGTTACAACAGCAAGAAAAAAAATGAGTTGCCAACACATGGGAAAGATCCATGCACTGATTAATGCAGAACTTAAACAACAAAGAAGAGTGGGGGAAAAAAATAACAAGTAGATATTTACCATGTACTTTCTAAAAGGTTTTATTATAATGCTTGCATTCTCACTAGCTGAAATGTAAGGAAAGAAATGGAAACGCATCCTTTGCTGCAAAAGTCTTCTCTGTATCTGCATCCTTTGAATATACTAAGGTTAGAAGACGGAGTTCAAACACTTCCAACATGACTGATCCCACTTTCTCCCTTCTCATGCATCTCAAAAATACAAATTTGCCTAATTCAGACTGAGAATTGAGAACTGTTACAGAGCACGCGCGCGCGCGCACACACACACACACACACACAAAATAGTCTCTGTGCAAGCATGCCGAATGTGTTGTTTTGTGGGTGGGTGGGCACAAGAAAGTGCCGAGGGGACAAGCTTGTCAGCAGCTGTATGGGCTCAGCAAGGGCTCCAATGGGCATCAAAAGCAGTACACACAGCTGGAACAGGGGAAAGGAGGCAGAGACTTCCCTCTTCAGATGTGGTAAGTGGTTAGATTAGCTCAGTTGTCTGGGATATCTCCACCCGTATAAAGACTCCACCAAATCCCAAGGATAACACTTGGAAGTAGTGACTTGTGCCACCATGCAACTCTATAACAGTACTTAATCACTTCATATGCTCTAAGCAACTGCTGTGAGTTACGTGCAGATCCTCAGAACCTCTCTAGTTCAAGCTGCAAATGGGAGGAGGGCAGACTGAACAACCTAGTTTTTCAATAGGACTGGATGAATTTAGTGTGTCAACAAAATTCTAAACAGGGTGTTAAACAGTGCTGAGCAAAATTAGGCGATGTAATAAAGTCTAAAATATTTCCACCATGGAAACTCCTAACAGATAAAAGTAATGAGGCTGTTAATCAGATCTACTTACATTATTAGCAAAAATTCGAAGATCGAGGGCTACAGCATACATAATAGGTAAAGCCCTGGAAAAGTAAAATATAGTATACTTAGTATGTGCAAATCATGCAATAAGAAAGACATGAGAAACAAGCATTACTTTTTTTTTTGCTAGTTGGTCATAAAACTAGAAAAGTATAGCTCAATCTTTAAATAAAGAAGGATGTACTTTTTAAAAGGAAAGGTCCTCAAGATCTCAGCGTTTCAGAAATCCTACACTGGAGGAAGAATTAATTCAGAAACATTTTTTATGGGGGCTTTAATAAAATACCATCTCACCTTGAACAAATTCTTCACGTGTTTAGTTATGGACCATTCTACATAATTAAGCTTAGATGTTTAGTTTGCACACTTTCAGATCTAAAAACTCAAACAGGCAGCAAAAACAATTAGGCTGCACTTAAGTATCGCTGGGAATAAATAAACTATAGGCATAATTTTAGTTTGACTACTGTGGTATTATGATGGTGAAAGACGAGAGTCTAGTTTCTAGCAGCTCTTTATGATGTACTCACCAGTTTTCCTCTTTATGTGCCTGAAACGCTCGCAGGAAAGATGTATTGTATTTAGGAGAATTTAAAATGCTATTAAATGAAGCACAGATATAAAAACCAGCAGTTGTATGGCACCACATATCACCACTTGAAAGGCCAGAAACCAACAAAGCAGCAAGTAGATGAGGAGTCAGGATGCAAAGACGCAGTAGGGAAGAATGCGAGCACAGCCACGCACTCCTTGGTGTGGCAGTAGCTGTGAGAAACATTGGTCGCTTAGAGATAAGATAGCAGCTTTCTTTATCAGTATCTTCCCCTCCAGCCAAGTATCTTCCCCTCCAGCCAAGTACAAACTGGGATGTATATTACTGATTTGAGGGTCTCCTATACTCTGTGAGAAATTAATTTTTTATTTTAGGGCCAAGTGACAGATTCCTTCTTAGTCCTACAGAAAGTTGAAAGAAGAATGTATCTGGATTTCCTTGCTTAAGAACCTAAATAGCTGAAGTGTATTTGGAAGCAGACCACATTCTATTAGATTTTAAAAGGGGTAAAGATAACTTATTCTACAAGACAACATATAGTTAATCTGAAAACAATGTACAAGATTTATAGAAAAGGATATTGGACGATAACTGTTTGGCATTTGTATGCTTCTATAAAGTCATGGTTTCCAACAGCGTAAGTACACCTGTCGAAGAAAAAGTGCATTAGTGCATCAGAAAATACCATATATGTAAGACAAATATTTATTTTTGCCTGTTAATAGGCATAGAGCTTTACAGTTTATTTAAAAGAGACACAGAAATATGATTAGAAATGTTCCTAACAAAATGGCACCAGTATTTTAACACAGCACTAAGCCTAATAATTGTAGAAAACTGATCCAAGAGAAGAACAGGGATTTGTTTGTATAATATGTACAGTATCAACTGTAACATGCTGATGCTTATTGAAACTGTCACCAAGATTAGCATAGATAAAAAAAAATCCAAGACTGTTGAAAGTGAATGAAAGACTGTGTTAATGCAGAAGTTTTTTTTAAATAAAAGCCTCATGGAATTACTTACTTAAATTACTAAAGCTGTCTTAGGAGTACTTTTATGACTAAAATTCCCTTTTAAAAATATTTATTTCCCTTACTTATTTCACTCTAAATTCTTGTGTAGCTGGTAAATGCAGAGCAAAGGAAACAGCAAGCACCAAAACTGTGTCAATGGCTACATGCAGATGACTGCCAGGTACACAAAGCAAACTTTACAGGGATAGGAAGGAGGTCTTTATTTCCTGCAGTTCTAGCATTATTTATAAGACTAATAAATAC
Source organism: Fregata magnificens (assembly GCA_013389945.1). Classification (NCBI taxonomy): domain Eukaryota; kingdom Metazoa; phylum Chordata; class Aves; order Suliformes; family Fregatidae; genus Fregata; species Fregata magnificens. The sequence goes on from WAAD01002587.1 coordinate 86,106, forward strand.
CAAGTTTTCAGATGTAAGCCCTTTAAAATAAGTAAACTTTAGGATATCCTTCCCATCCCTGCTGGATGCCTCACAACTGACTTTACATTCCTGGTCCATCTTTACCTTAAGTGGGCTGCAAACATTTCATCATATGGTGGCTCCAAAACTTGCTGACACTTCTCTTCTGGAGACGGAAGCTAAGTACAGAATAAATCAATGAAACATTAAAGGAACACCCAATGCACCAGAAACAGAACATCGTATGGATATTTTGTCATGGCAGTTCTATGCATACATGCCTTTGCTATCTAGCAGAACCTTAAGTTACATTAATAATCACATCCAGTGTAATGAATTGCTAGTGTGCATTCTGTCTCCAGAACCTCATTAGAGCTAGCCTTAAATAAAAGCATCCGAAATGTATACAGCACAAACACTGGTCCCTTGCTACCCACTGGTTTTCTCTTTATAGTCACTTCCACTGTGCCACATTACTAACTAATGTAGACCTGGCCAGAAGGGACTTTCAAGGCTGCATCTATTCAGAAAACAACTCAACATGGCACACAAAAAACCATCCAGGGAAAAAAATGGAAATATATAATATCCTTGTAAGAAGAAAAGGGAAACAAGCCTACAAGGGGATCCTGCTCTGGCCTGTGAAACAGATTTCTGAGCTTTATCTCCAATGGAAAGGAACCCATACAGAGAACTAGGGAAACTGAAAGCAGAACACAAGAAAGGTCAAAAACAGATTCTCACCTGTAGCCTTGGGTTTGCAACATGTGGATGTTTAAATGATACCAATTCTGCACAAAATTGTCCATCTCTGCTATCAATGGCTTCTTGTACCTACCAAAGAAAACAGCCACATTACAGAATAAAACCCAGCCACGGCCATACAATGTATTTACACGACTACAGAAGCCACCTTCTTGTTACCACTGTTCATTCACATCAATACCAACGCAAATATGAGGTTTCAAAGATTTAAAATGGAATGAATCAATATTGTACTTTCAATACGCCTGTTTTTCAAAAAAGGTGTCAGAGAGAAGGTAGGCAAACACTATTATGGTTTTTTCCTTGTTTGTAGGATACAAGCAAACCAGAGAATCTCCAAACAACTTACATGAGTTTAGCATTGTAAAACAGCAGTTGTGAACCAGATTTGGTTAAGCTTTTTAAAATTCCAGTTGGACTTACGGGTCTCAAACATATATGTGAAGGCATAAACAGTCCTTGAGGATTATTGTTTGCAATGCTGCAGATGGAATTTGCACGTCATGAATCGGGACTCACAAATATATTTCATATGAATTTAACATTTAATAAGAAAAACTACTTCCAAAACACAAAATTAGCTCTCCTTAACTTGAAAAAACCCCCCACCAATCTCTTAAAGAGTTTAAGCCGTTGATTTTCCCTCTTTTGCTGCTTCCCTTGCTATTTTAGTCTATGATTTTTTCCCATTTGGTATGGGCTTTCCATACAGCAAAAAGATTTTTTTTTTTTTCCTATCAGGACACAAAACTATGACAAATAGAGCACAAACAGTGGGAAAGAAGTACTTAGATATTACTTAAGAAGTAACATCTAAAACTACTTCTACAACTGAAGAAATTTCCAGCTTGATGTCACAATAAGCTGCTCAGACAGACACCTTTTTACTAAGAGTTATCTTCAGCAGGAAGCAGAATTAAACTGTTCTCCCACAGAATATAACATTTAGTGTCTTGACCGGTTTCAAAAGTATTCTATACAGATGCTAGTCTAGTATCAGACATTGCCTTTGGAATGACAGCTACGTGTTTAATCTACCTGTCTTCATTTCTAAGTGTTACGCACCCTGCTGTCTGTCACTTCCTTACCCATTGCTTTGGATTTCCATCCTCACCTAGTGAGTGTCCATTCCATCAATAAAGTGCCCAAGTTTGACATAGAGCAAAACGTTTTTTTCAAGGTCTTGGTGAGGGGTGTGCATAAACTTAAGAAAATGCCAAGAGTTTAAATGCACAGACACAGTGTATATGATATGGACGGTGGAGACAGAGGATCATGAGGACTGTCAACTGGAGAAGACACTGACTTTTCAGAGCAGATCACCATCCTGAGAGATCTCAGCTGCTCCATTTTTGAGACTAAAAACCAAGCAATTGCTCTCTTTTTGTGCCCTTCACTCGATTGTCTTGACTGATCTTGACTGAAGCAAGTAAGATGATAACAATCATGAAAATATGATAGTTCGGAAAGCAGCAGTCCAAGTGGTCACACTAAAAGCTTGACCCTGGAAGTTCAGTCCAGCTGGCAGCCTTGTGACACCGCTCCTGTCTCTTCATCCTCCATGCCATACACACTGCACCTCTGCATTTCTGTAGTTTTTAAATCCCTGTTTCTTGTATCCCTGAGCTGCATTTGTTACTGCGCACACGCACAATCCCACCATGTTAGTTCTTATGGATAAATTACTTCACTACCCATTATATCAGTAACCATCACACTTCTCAGAAATTCCAGGTATACATCCTTGGCACACAGCCGGTACACTTAATACAGACTTAAGGAGTATATTTTTTACCATGTCACACATTCTAGGTTGATTTATTTCTTAGACAAGGTAACATATTTGCAACAAAGAAAAATACATCCCCATAGTCTAACTGTGCCCACAAATAAAAAAACAACCCTGCTTACTTGCTGCAAATACTGATTTATGGTGATGTGCGCCATTAAAACGTAAGAAGAGGCAGGCGTCCCAAATAAAATGCAGTTGCATCACATTCTGCAAAACGAACAGGAGTTTAAGAGAACAGCAAAGCGACAGCATCTCACACAGATCCCCTCTTCACTCTGAGGAAACACGGGATGGCTTTACCAAACCTCTCGCTGGGTGGGCAGCTGCTGCCAGCTCACCGGTAGAGGAACGCAGCCGCGGGGAAAGCAGAGCAGAGTACAAACACATGCTGCCTGCCGGGGGAAACTCCGTGCGGAGGAGAATCCCTGGCACAAAGGCCCCGCGGAGGGCGGAGCGCCCTGGGAGCCCGCGGGTGGCGCAAGCGGAGGGCAGACGTTGGAAGAGGCCCGTACGCGGCGGCGGGACGCGGCCCCGCTCGTACACGACTGCGCACAGCGACACCCCCCCCCTCCCTCGCACCT
>WAAD01002589.1:4725-39670 GCA_013389945.1 Fregata magnificens
TTGTACAAGATGTGCTTTGTATCTGTATAAAGAGTAACACTAAAAGTGTTTTGATTAAATACACACCATATATTTAAGGATAACTCTTTATAATACTTCTGTTACACTCTTTGAAAATGCCTTTACTGAGATTGATTGCCCTCAACAGCATAAAAGCAGAGAGACATGGACCAATGCCAGTTATCTACTGGTAAGAAAAACAGTATGTATCAACAATTGCTCAGCACCATCACCTAAGCTTCCATTAAAGGCACATCTACATTCATTTTTGGCAGACCACACACAACACGGGACAAGAAAGACCTGTTAAGCACAAGATGGACAAGTAACAAGCATGCATTAGAGTATAGGACTTGTCTCTCTGTTTCTAGCAAACAGCTAGAAGTGTACAAACTTTGTGATATTGAGGTGAACTAGAGGCAGCTGTCACTCGGACACAGCTCATATCCTCCTCACACTCTCAACGTCCCTCCCTGTGTAACTCTGCCTCATTTGAATCATCAGCAGGATTTGAACTTAAGGTGTCCCGTCCCTTAACACAGAATATCCCTGGGCAAATAGAGGTTAAAGCTTCAGTTGACAAGTGACTGTCAGATGGCTAATTGTTTGACTACTCATAAAACATTCGTCTGTTCCCCAGGAATAAACTCAGAGCTAATACTTTGAGTTCCCAAGCACTAGAACCCATCTGTAACCTTAACTGAGCCATAAGAAGTAGAAAAATGAACCAAAAGAAAAAAAAAGTAACAATGGTGAACTTCTTAAGACTCAAAGGCCAAAAAGCCCCTCATAAATAAAGTACACAAGCACATAAACCCTGCTTCCCTCCTCTAAAGACAGCTGACCCACAGAACAGTTTTCTGCAGTCTCTCACATGTAGTAAAATCTCGAAGGGGGGGGGAGAAAAGCTACGCAGGTGCAATAGAAGTAGAAACAATGTCACCATCTACATAGAAAGCAGATTGTGCTTCCATGGGTAAATTTGTGCCAGATTCCAGCTGTGCTTATGTATATTGAAAACTCATCAGGTTTTTCACCCTTTGCTCCTGACCTTCCAAATGGCCCAGAGGAGTGAGACTATGTGAAGCATCATCAGTTAAGTACAACAGAGCTCATGCTAGGCTTAGCTAATGAGATTTCTCCTTTACCANTCTAAAGGTGGTTCCTTTCTCCAGCCTGAGCTCTTGTATTCATTACTTATCACTGTTCATTTATCAGAGGTGTACCAAACATATCTGGAAGTATATTTGCTTGAAAAGGTTGAAGACCGTATTTGCATGCAAAGTAAAGACATTACACCCAGTCAATTTATAGTTTACATGATTTTACAGAAAACATTACTGGTCAGAAAACACTGGATTATTAACATCCACCCCATTAAGTAGGATCTACATTTTCAAATGCAAATAGTCCTGTCTGTAGAAAGTAATACTGTGAGGAAAATGTTCTCCAGATCTGATCTGAAGATCTGAAATATAGTAAGCAAAACCTCTATAAAAGATGGGAAAGGGACCAGGAAGAGCCAAAACAATGCACTTTCTTCATATAGAGCCCAAATCTGGAGAAAGGAACCACCTTTAGAAATTGCATGATTTGGAAGGCAGATGAGTGCCATGGATACACTTAAGATAGCTAAATACTCTCCCTAGTGTTTGTTTGAAGTCAGCAATTACATTTTAGGACAGGTAATGAGTGCAGCGACTCAATCCGTGACAGGTGATGCTGCTGTAGGCTCGGAAGCCTAGTTTTCACATGGCTGCTGAGACACCTCTAACCTCACCACCTAGCAGAGGCAAAAATCTGAGATCCATTTGGTTTGATAGAGTGGCAAGATATCAAGGTTAAAAGAGGGGAAAACCTTGTTACAAAGTCATCGGTTTACCCTGGCCTGCTCTCAACCTTGGGCAATACTACTAACAGGACAATCAGTTATATCCCATTGTAAACAGATGCTCCCAAACCTTTTATTTCCTTCTACTTCCCAGTATTTGTCTGGCAAATGAGGATTTTCAGACCACTAGGGCTTATTGCATGCTAAGATAAGGGCCTGGCACACCTCGGTCTGAAACACTGTCACAAAGAAGCTTGGAAGCCACATCTAAGAGTCACAGCAAAGAGATCACAATATGGCATCCAGGAAGAAATCTGGCTTCACTCAGACCACTTTAACATGGGCTGACAACCTACAGAATACATTTTAGGACCTAATTCTTCTAATAAGCATAGCAAGAAACAGCAATTTGAGTTGTGTTACTTTTCTTCCATAAAGGTTTGCTACAGTTGGCTTGGAGGTCCTAATTCATAAAGAAGGCCTCCATACATAAGAGTAAACATGAAGATTCAAGAATACATAGATTTTTAATTTACAGCCCCAAAATGCAATGTGTGCAATGGGATGCATTAAGCTTTGTCTTAAAAGTGATTTAGAGAATCAAGTTTAACACATTTTATAACTTGTGCTGCAAGTAAAATACTAAACCAATTGCCACTAAATGCAGCATTTTGTGAAAGGTTTGCCTAACATAAATGGTTTTAAGCACTTTTTGACATCAAAACTGAAAACAGTGATGAATAGACAGGTTTTCTTGTACAGTTCAGAGTAGCTGATATTTACAAAATCTTGGCAGAAATAAGATGGCAAAAGTGCTAGGACAACTTCTAGATACTATTGTCTATTGAAAAGGACAAGCTGAAGTGTCAGAGACTTGATCAAAACATTTCCATCAAACTTTGTAGGCTGGTTTATTCGGCAGTGACTAATTCTCCTCAGGGGCTTCCTGTGCTAGATCACAAGAAATATTTTCATATGATTAGAAAACACAGAATGTCCCTTAGTCTGTACATTAAGCACTTCATCTTCCCAATTACAAATGCTTTTATAAATAAAAGGATGGAGCTTAAGGCTATGCAGTTGCTTCCTACTTGATATCCCTTGGTAATTAGGTACCAGACTGACATCACTGTAATAATTTCTGATAATGTGCTAATATTTGGCCATTTGGCCACATTGTCACTTTGAATACGATTTGGAGACTGCCAGCAAGCTGCAATATGGACCTCCTATCTATAAACCCTGCTTTAGCAGAATTTTTGTTAGTTCTGCCTCCTGAGTATGTTCCCTAATATATGAAAAAACTGGTGCCAATGTTGGTTCCTAGTTTAAATGAACAGGGAGTTTTTATGTGATACTTAAACACAGCTACCTGTAAAAACTAATCAAATCCTCTCTCATGCTTTGTTTTTCCTACATTAGATAGGCAAACCATTGGTCTCCCCATAACATGAAACTGGTTATGGTCCTTGCCCATCCTCAATCCTACTTTATGCTCATTTTTCATTAAAAAGGATGCCCAGAAGATGACTACTTTGAGATAGGTCATTAAGATTTATGTCAAAAAAGAAACATAGGGCTGATACTTCCTGGGGCTGCATTTGCATTTTCATGGGCAGATAACCTGCTGACCTTGAAGACCTTTTTATTCCTGTCTGATCACCTCAGCTTAATGCAGGAATTTTACTGTGTTTAAGTGCAGGGCCATTGAGGCTTTTTTCTCTGGTGGTGGGTTGCTGGGGTTTTGGTGGGGGCTTGGGAGGGGAGGGGTTGCGGTTTGTTTGGTTTGGGTTTTTTTTTTTTTTTTTAACAGTTCTTAGAATTATCCAATTTCATCTGCACAGTGTTCCAATTTTTTGCCTAATTAAGAGGAAGAGCTTTGACCTGTACCACACCAGTAATTCCAGCCTGGGAAGCCCCAGCAGTAGCCTTGGTCACAAGTCTAACCACGTTACCTCCTCTTTGCACCTTCTTCATTGATCCAAAGCACTCTCTTGCAGTGATATCTTTACAGGTGAAATCTCTTTAGTGTTAGGTCACTGTATTGGGTATAAACGGCAGGATTTTGGTGGCAGGGGCTGCAGGGTGCCCTGCGTGGAACAAGGACACGGACTGCCCTGTGCCAGTCCCAGCCAGCTCAGCAACTGCCACAGGGGGCCCTCAGGACTGTGGCCAGCCAGAGGACCCCCCGGCCCTGCTGCAGGGTGTATTTAAAAATGACAGCAGCTGCTCCTGGAAAAGCTCCTTTCTCCTGTGCGCTAGCGACAGAGCACAAAACCAAAGTAACACGCATATACAACACTACTAAGCACAAAGATGCATCGAAGAGCTTGGAATCACCCAGCAAACAAAAAGGCAGCAATCAGAAATTGAGAGAAAGTTTGATCGTTGTATTTATGGAGCATTTAGTTTGCACCATGGAAAGTGAATTACATTTATGACATGCCTAGTGCATCGGCAAATGGTCAAAGTGAAATAAAAAATCATGGGTTTGAATTGTTTAGCCACTCTGATTCCTTCCTGTAAAATGAAGTCTCTCAAAATTGCCATTTCTTAAGAGTGTTTTTGCTAAACAAAGCCCATGCCTGTCACAAGATCTCTTTCCATGTGACGAGTATTATTCAAATGGACACAAATTAATGTTATTGCCTTGACAGAGAGTATGAAAGGAGAATGGAGAACATGATATGACATTGCCAGTGATGCAACAACCTCCCACTGCAAAAATAAGCAGCAAACAAGTAATACGCAGGTGGCCAGACAATGTAATCCTCCAAAGGCACTTTCCAACCTTGTTACTGTCCACGTGGTTCAGGTGCACTCACATTGCATTGATTCACAAAGTTTGTGCAACCTTAAATACTTACAGCACCTCGAATCAAAACTTTACTTCAGTTTCAGGGAAATACAAAGGCGAGAGAAATTAAAGAGAGATGAAAGCTATTCAAATCAATCTGTAGTTTTAACCAAGCTCTTTAGTAAAATAGAGGATATTTTAAAACTCGAAGATAAAAAGAAAGAACTGTACTTTCTATGCATATTACAGAAAGATTGTTTGATTTTAACAAATTATACATGGGAATTTCCAAGTTTTAAATACAAGACTTTACCAGCTTCTTAAGCTGAGATAGGACATTTGCATAAATACCGCCATGAAGATCCAATGTTTACATTTTCCAGCTATAGTTACGAGTCATCATTCCTCAAAAATTAAGTTTCTCACATTTGGAAATAGACTGCTATTTGAACTGCCATCTAATTTATCAAAGATCTCCTGTCTTAAGTGGACAATTAGTCCCTCTTTCTGCAGTGTTCATAAGTTAACATTTTTTTTCATCATTTTTTTCTCAAGTATGAGCATTCTGCTGTGAGACCCAAAGAGCAACAGAAAGCACTCAATTATAAACAAACAAAGGCAAAAGAAAATGGGAATGGAAATAAAAAGCCAATAACTTTCTTCTGTTCTCATCTCACCTACCCATTAAAAAAAAAAAAAAAAATCACATTTCCTACTACACTAGAAAAGCTAGGGAACTGAACCTAAGAGAGGTTTTTGGAAATCTGCGGAAGAAACATGAACAATTCTCTCCTAAAAGACAAAGGCTACCTAACAGGAACAGCTGACACAGCCTCTTTTCTAAACTTCGAAGATCAGAAGTTTGCTTCCTAAGGACCACCATGAGACAAGAGAAATAAAGCAGTAGCAGGCAGAATTCTGCAGCTCTAGAAGAGTAAAATATGCATTAGGGCTAGAATTGAATGAAGATCAAAGAAACAAATTTATTTATGCTATGGGTGTACATAATGGATAGATACTGAAAATATTTTTTTTTTCCTTGTTGTTTGGAAGCTGCTGAGAATAAAATATTCTGAGCCTGGATCCTCAGAATAGTTTATTATTATTACTTTAGGAATGTAACTATACACTTAGCTGAGTGCTTTTGACTGTCATTCAGTAAAACACCTGAAACGTACAAAATGTACTTCAGCACATTTCATTTTGTTTAACTACTGTATTTGGCACATCTAGGAATGACAGTAGGATCATGAAACAAATAATGACCCAGTGCTCCTTTTCCTTCAAAAATGTCTCAGCTCCTCAAAGGGCTTGAATATTTACAAGCATTTCATTTCTAGTTTCTCTCATTCACAGCTAGAGGTAGTTACTGGATCAAAGAATTGGAGCACTTCATCCGACCAGCCATTACGCTGCACCATTTAGGAGTTTTGCAGAGTTTCAGACTAAACCAAACACAATAAAGGAAATGCATAGTCAGAGCTACAACCATGTTTACCTCATGTCACCTCCTTAATAACACTTGATCAAAGAAAAGGAAGAGCAAAGGTGGAAGAAAAAAATCTCAGAGCTAGAGTGGTTTTTATAAAAAACAAAAATATGCATTAAATATTTGCTTTATTTTCATTTTCTCTGCTCATATTTTGACCATCATACCTTAGGATTTTTCAGAGTAGAAAACAGTCATTGTCCAATAGGAAGCAGTAATTTACATGGTACTTTGACATCGAAGTTATAACAGTTAAAGTTCCCAATGGGCATAATTAGAAATAGAGTAAAAATTGCAGTAAAATGAATAACCAGTCAGCATTTGTGCATTAATATTTGGAGAAATAAAGTCCTAACAGCAAGGGTATAACCAGCCTTCAGAAGGATCAAACAGAAAAAAGCCCCAGACAAATCAGACAAGTAAACTCTTAACAGAAATGGTCAAAGAAATTACTTGGGACTTACGAATGAAAGTAAATTAATTTAACCTAGACACTAGACTAAAATGGTAAACATTTCCTCGTGACAGATGGGAAGACAAATAAATTACCAAAAAGCTGACTTGCTGAATTACTGAATATATTGTTGGGAAAGAACTCATTGACATTAGCAATGGACTACAACGTAAAAATGGGATAAGTGTTTGTTTGCTGAGAAGAGAAGTTGGACTCATCAGTTCAAGAGATCACCTTTAAGTCCCATGATCTTACATGAAGCAATAACTGGTGTCAACTTTGCCAACATGTGATTACACTCTTATCTTTTGAAGCTGCCCTACTGCATACAGAGCATATGGCTATCCAGATCTGACCTAAGAATGAAATACTAAAACAAATTAAAAAAATTGGGGGGGAAAAAAAAAAAAAAAATCAAAGTTTGACTGAAGAATCTCTAACTGAAATTATTTTTTGAGTCAGTAACAGGTCAGTTTTGTTGTGATTAATTAGGGTGATGATATAATTACCCTTACAGGGTCAGACCATCTGTTCATGAAAGTTCTAGCAGATATTCTGAAGTAACATTGTTTTCAGTCTTTATATTTATCACTAGTCTGGGTCTCCCTCTAATTCTAGTTCTCAAACATTAACTACATAGTCAAAATGTCACCAGCATGTTAAAAGACTGAATAAAAAACAAATGAAATTAAAACCACAATTCATTTGGTCAAATGAAACAACAAAACAAAAGTGTACAACAGCTATAAATAAAACTACAAAATGATTCATCCACATTGCTCTGAGTTGCACGCATCATTTTTCTGCACTCTGACGTCCTCTACATTGTTTGTGGTTTAAGTCAAAGATGTTTTAAAGTTCCTTTTTCACCCTCAATACCATGTGTTAAATATTAATATGGTGTATCAACTTTTTGCTAAACCAAGATTAAGTGAAATGATTGATGACACTGAATACTAAGTCTATTTTGATGAAACATTATGTAGTTTTCCAAGACAGCTTTATTGATAATACATACCAGTTATGCCAGGGTTTTTTTTTTTCATATTGATTACCTCTACCAGGTATGACAGGCAAGCAGAAGCAAGTGTTTTCAGTGACATTCGCTTACCATATGAGAATTCCATTGTGCTGAATACTTTGTTATTAAAAAGTGATCTTTAAGGGGTGGTTTTATTTTTAAAGAGTATACAATAAACTATAAAGTTGTTGCAGTGAGTTAGTAAACACAAACATCTTGTTTACTTTCTTAAACGTATCTACAGTTCCCATTTATCTAGGCTGGAGAGACGTCTTTAGGGTGTTGTCAGATTTGGAGAATATATTTTAAAGATACCCATTTCTTTTTCCCCTGTTCTCATGTCTCTTTGATCTTATGTTGCTATATTTGTCATTTTATAGCCCCTGAATTTCCACATTTCTGCTTCAAAAACAACTCACACTAAAAGCAAACTTAACTATTTAATGCAGCTTTTATAGACAGATTATCTATGCCAAATGTTATCACCTAATTTAACATGATACTTATGCTCCAAAATTGTTCTTTTTCCCTTTTCAAGGAAAGTTAAAGGTTAACATCTAAGATTTTTTTCACAGAAACCATTGGAAATCCACACAGATGCAAGACTTGCACACCTACAGCTTATATTTCATGTAGTAAACAATCATAGATACTCTTCTACTCACTCAGTCTGTCTTCCTTTTCATTATGATTGCTCTTGAAATTTTTCCTGTCCTTTGTTCCTGTTAGAATAGCCCCCACATGAAGGGTATGATGATCAGAATCTGTTTACTGCCATATGCTCCCAAAACAGGCATTAGCTTAAACAGTTCTTGCCTAGGATGCTGAGCAGGTGGGCCTGGCACTGTGCATGGTGGTCCCAAACACAAGTCACCAGTATTGCACTGCCCTGTCCCTGTGAGTGGAGCAGCAGGACAGAGCTTTCAGAGCAGAGGCTTGGGGAGAGGCAGGACTCATGGTTCCAACCTCGTTGCTAGCAAAACCAAAGTCAGTATATTTGAGACCACTTGCTGTTCATGAGATGAGAAAAAAGAACCTTTCTGCATTGCTGAATGCCCAATAATACTACAGAGAATACAAAATAGTTGTAAAATACAGTTTTGTAAAAAGAAGTTGGGTAACTTAAGAGATACTTCTATATTTGTGCACTACCAAGATCTAATGTTTCCATACAGATAATACACAGTGGTTTTAATTTCAGTAGTAATTCTTGATTACCAGCATGCAAGCCAAAATGCAGATGGTTGCATGGAGAATGAAACAGGTGAATACTTTTATAAGGATTAAAAAGGAGAAAATGCTATTTTCAAGTTTTCTATAGCAGAAGTTGTCAACTGATACTGCACAGTATTGTCACAGATGTTATCCCACCTTCCCAATCTTCCTCCAGTTATTTCAATAAATATGTTCAGTACAGCCAATATCACCAGTAAGCATCTAATTCAATTGCACTGTATGAACACTAAGCATTTTGGATACAGGAGAGGAAACCAAAACTACACAAAGGACTAGTTTTTATGGTCATCAGGGTGTATCAGCTTTCTTCACCTGAATTTAAGCACCTGCAAAACATCAGTATGCCTAAGAGCAGTTGGAAAAGCTTATATTTCATCTAAACTTTTGAAATAGAACTAATAGCGTACTGAAGGAGCCTTTCTCCCTTCCCCCACAGGACATGAACACTAGCTGCTTACAGACCAAGACTTAATGATTTTAAATACTTCCAGATATTGAGTGTATTTCAAGGGAACTGCTTCACATTGTTTTAATCTCAGAATCTGTGTATCACAGAAGAGGGATACGGAAATGAAGTTTTGCAGCGACAGATATTGTTCATGTTAGTTATGGAAAAGTCTCAAGAAATACAAACTAGCACTTCACTTACTTACATAAAAAGCATTATCAACACGAGAAAGACCTTGTTCCGCTACTTTCTCCAACTTTTGCAGAACTTACTGAATTTACATAGGTAGTAATACTATGTGCTGTCTAGTATAACTCTGCAGAATAACAAACAGTTGTGCTGTCCAACACCTGAGGACCTGACCACAGCAGGTGTTTCAGCAGCTTGTATTAAATATCCTTGTTTTATGTATACCAAAGTGAAAAACAGACACAATTAAGGTCAGTTTTGAAACACCACCACTGAAAAGTGTTTGGAAATAATCAGAAAATACATCAGAACCTGGTCCAAACTGATACAATGTTACACTAATATTACCAAAAACCTAATATTCAGCATGGCTCAATTTCCTATTACCATCTCTGTGGCTCATCAACACTGAAAGTTATCATTTAGTGAGCACAGTTACATTGAGCTACAAACATCATCACTGCAGGACCAACAGCTGTCACCTCACTGATGGTCATCTTCCTATGGTATATCTTTTTTTTTTTTTTTTAAATAGCTGCCATTTTGGAGTTCTAAGCTAGCAAAAACGACCTAGTATTAGAGGTTTTTTCAATTATTTTTTCTTAACTAAATTAATAAGTCCAGGAAACACAACACCAAATTTCATTGTCCTCAAGCTGATCCAATGTCATACCTGTCTCGGGAAAGATTTTCACTGCTTCAAGGTGTACCTTAAATGAGAAATGCCAGAGTACAAGTTCTGATTTTTTTTCCCTAGCAATTTTCTTTTTATTGTTCTTTTAAATGTCAGTTAAACTTTCACAGAAGAGTTTTCCACATCTAGAGTCCATTTGGTTTTTGAGTGGTATTCATTGTTCAAAACACCCTCCAATCCAAACAGCTGCCTTGTTAGTTCAGCTACCAAAAGCTCAAAGGAGAATATCCTAAACCTTCTCATCTGAAACCTAGGCACATTAGGCCATATACTAATAGAAAAAAGGATGACAAAAATGGTTAGCCTAGGTACAGGGTACTGCTTCACTGCCACATACAGTGCTGTGATTATATTCTAATCAGCAAGAAGAAATAGGGGAAAGTCATACATAACCCCAAATTCCCCTAAGGACTATGAACTGTCTTAAGGGAGAACTTTGTTGCCCGGTATGGTATTTTTCTTTATTTGGTTGAGTATGTTGGGGTTTTTTACTATGTTCCAAATAGGGAAAAAAACCCGCACAGAAAACCAATCCCTAACCATAAAAAAGGAACTAGAAGTTGATTGCTATTACATAACATTACCTTCAACACAGGGTAATGAATGACGCAACGGAAGCTGTACTCATTTATAACATCACCACAGCTTTGCATCTCAATTGCACCTCAAATTTTCAGGATTTCTCACATCAAACATGCCCTCTTAAGGATATGAAATAGCAGATTGTTACCAACTGGGTTCTTATACCAAAAGCAACTGAAAAATAACATGCAATCTACTAATTTTCTTGCACAATATTTTGTAGCACTCTGCTTTTGTGAGCTTCGTGGCACTATAGGGATTAAATGTATACTGATATAATGCAAGTTTACTGCAAAAAACAGAAACACTTTGCTTGAACTAGGGGAAAAAAAAAAAAAAGAGTTATGGCTGGCAGCTGGTCATTATTCATTTTGTTTTTCCAGGTGTTAAAGCTTGACTAATTTTTAACTTTGTTTTTTGCAGTGCTGATGACAGTCTTTGTCTAACCTTGTTGTTAAGGTATGTTCACTGCTGGAACCATTCGTTCATCTTAGTTTCTCTGCCTATCCATTAGAATGATGCTGTATGCCCAACAAAGGCCAAGAACATGAGATGCAAATCTCCTTTTCTTTTTTTTGATTGCTTATATGAGAACCTCTAAATTTCTTAATCAACTTTCCCATTTTACATAGCAACAATCAGAAAGATGTACAAGAGCAGGATACTTAAGTTTCAACACTGTAAAATAGCATACTCCTCTTGGTGAATGGTCACGCTGCTCAAAAAAAATTAAGATATCACAGAGGTTGGGAGGATTATTTTTTGAAGGTTCTTTTCCCCTTTCCTTGTACATTTTCAACCTATGCAGCCAAAAGCAATTTTACTTGACTAAATTCATAGGACAAAGACTTTGAAAAGCAGGAGCTGTAAACTCAAGCTGTGGTGGCTGTGTCACTGCTTCCTGGGTTACAATTTCTTTTCCACATAGATAGATGGAAGGCTTATTTTATTGCCACTTACCATTTGAAAAAATAAAGCACGGGGAAGACATGTTGTCCCTTCCAGAGATAAGGCTGGTTTTGGAAGAAAACCAAGGTCAAAAATAAAACAGCATGTATATGGTGAGTTCTGAATATGCAAAGTAACAGCAAGACAGAAATAATAATTAGCATTCAGGATTCCAACCAGAATTTGTTGACTTCAGTTACAGCTATTTATTTTACCCATTAATGTCTGGGCAATCTCAATATTTAGGTTTCAAAGTGACTGGAAATTATAACACTATTTCCATTTTTCTCTAAAAATGTATTTTGTTGGACTGTAAGATCCATGTGGAAAGCCTGACCCCAGAGCTCAGCAACAGTATTATGCTATCTATCTTCAGAGCAACACCTGTGCATGGCACTGACTTCAGCTACCTGCACAGCAAAGACGCTGCACAAAAGTTGCACGCTCACGCTTGGCAGCACATGCTCAGCACCACCCAGGAGGAAAGAAAAGGTTCAAGAGACCACTAGATATTTGCATGTGCTGAGGAAATGCTGGTTTAATTTTAATAAAAACATCGGAGACTTGAAAAGAGAAGTACAAATCTGACTGCATGTCACCCATTAAGATAAAAATCAAGACTTCTTTAAATAGGTCCTATGTTTCATTACAGTCTAAAAGTATGGTAGCTTCAGCTTTCAAATTAGACATGAAATGTGAGGTAAAAAGCTTCATACGGTGACTTTTTTGAGGCTATAATTGCATGGGATTACATGAAATTGGCTTGTGCTGAACGTTGGTCTAAAAAGTCTTAGATGTATTATGAAGTTCTCTTTCTTCTTCTTTATATAGACTACAGGTATAATTATCAGCAAAATAAAAAGCAGCAAGGTCACATTGTCTTTTCCACTAGAAATACCATTCTTTGCAGAAATAATTTGCAAAATTTATGTTTAGCAGCTTTCAAATTCCAGGTAGTTGTTACAACACATACATTCAGGGAACATTAGGTGCAAGCACATAGATCTAAACTTTAAATTAACACTGTCACATTCCCACAAAGACCATTCATTAAAGCAACTCTTATGCTATAAGCAGCTGGCATGCTTCTCCAGTGACACAGCATGTAATATTGTAAGTAAACAGTACCTAGAGTTAAACTAAACTTAGAGTTTAGTGCTGGAGCTTTTATACAGCACTTACTACATTAACATTCCAAACTAATTTAAAACACAATGAACTTGAGCTTGCTGTTGTATTTTCAGTAGTTGGCATCTTTAGTTTATAGGAAAATACTCCTAATGGCTTCATACATTTCAGTTTTTATTTTATATATACTTTTATACCTATACATCTGTAACTAGATATAGACATACATGCCAGCTAGAAAGAATGGAAGATGGAAATGATTTTGTGAAATATTTTGCCTGACAGAAGTTACCTTAAAATGAATCAACATTTCAATAAACAATTTTGACTGCACACAATATTATGATAAACATAATGGCTAAATTCACCAGGCAACAACCAATTACCCACATCTAAGGCACTCATTGCTAGATACTTATAGAGCTGTATCCATGCAAAAGTAAAATATATCCTTATATCACAACACACAGATGCTTCACTACAGACTCAAGTTTGATAAAAAGGGATTAATAGAAAGTTATTTTTGTTGTTACCCTGATTTTTAAAGAGGACAGCAAATGGCAGTTCCAGGTAAGAATACCTTGCATTTTCTCTCCCTTTTTTTTCTAAATAGTAAAATATTTTCTTTCAGAATAAATTAAATGCTTGGTAACCAACTTGTCTCTAACGGATATGAACTGTATGTTTTTGAGCCAAACCCCACAGCACGACATTCAACTGAACATTATGCCATTTGCTGCTGTTACTGAAGAATACTTTCTTGCATGATAATTGCATGAAATCTTGTTCCTTTGACCTCTAATACCAGGCACCAGTCACCACAGCTTTCCATTTTGAACTACTCATTACAACACCCAAACCATATACTACTTGAATTCTGAACCACTTTAACGGCTTTCCGTCTCACTTGTTAATTTGACTTCCACATTTATTATTCCCAATATTGTAAAAGGTTAAGAACTTTAGTCCCCACTGCCCTGCACATACTGCATTCATTTATTTGTGAGACAAGTGTAAGCTTTCCAGTCTCATTTAACTGTATTTTCAGTTAGATTTTTTTCATAGGTATAATTGCTGCAAATACCAAAGGTGCAGAATAGCGTAAGAGTCAACCCAATGTTAATTCAATAGATTTTCCAAAAGAGTACCTATTTGACATTTCTTTGAAGGTGACTGATCTTCCTTACAACTTTAGATAAGGTCTAAAATAAGGTGTTAGTAGAGAAAACATAGCATGACATGGCCATAAGACTGACCAAGAAGAAAACCTCACTATTAACAATTATAACAATACAAGAAGTTTAACCAACACTATCGGGTAAGAGGCGAAAGAAAAAAAACCCAAAACACAGGTAATCTAAAATATGAGAAAATTAAGTTAGAATCACAGAATAATTCAGGCTGGCAGAGACCACTGGAGGTTACGTGGTCTGATCCCTGCTCAAAGCACAGCTCACATCAATTAGACCACCGTGTTCACAGCCTGAACCCATCAGTCTATACTGCTTCCAAGGATGGTGATCCCACACGGAAGTACTAATCCCACATCAAAAAGAAAAAACCTACATGGGTTAGAAGAACAAGGTACCCTCACGTATGTCCTTTGACAGATAGCAGCATAGCAGATGGTGCAGGCAACAGTTGGTCAATTCCCTTCAGGAGCAGAGGGAATAAAAAAAGACTTCACCTCTTAAGGAACTGCACTCCTATGATACTTCACTATTCTAGGCCAGAGACTGGCACTTTAAAGGGCAACATGCCAGCTTGTGTTCTTCTTCCTTAAACTGCAGGGTAAGCCTACTAGAATGTTTCCTGAATCCTGTGGAACTGAGCCCAGAGATCATCAGAAATTACGTTGTGTTCCATGACTGGCAGCAATGCTCAGCTCCTGTAGGTGCTGGAATTCACAGCGACAGAGTCACTACCCCCATTGAAAACAAACCACCAACCTCTGTTGAGCAGGAACAAGCCAAACTATCCTTTCTCCATTTAGGGATCTTCCTGCACTCAGGCTCTGCCTGACATGCAAGAGCAATGGATGCCCATCCACAGCCCTCCTGTAAGACAGCATCATTCAGAAGTATTCAATCGGATTGCTAATCATTTGAGTCTCCTAAAATCCAGTGCACATATGGAGACTCTTCCCTCATTGAAAGCGTAAAACTGATTGTGAAAGATGGCTTTACAGTTTATTAAGAATTAGAGCTCTACCTTAATAAATTTATCAACTGATGACCAAAGACGTGGGAGCTAAACTAGCTCTGAAAAGTCTGATTCAAACTTGTGTCTGTCATGGTATCCTGAATTGCAACAGATGTTCTTTGTAATATGATTATATTTTGCAGGTTCACCAAAATGCAGATCTTGTCTTAAAGCTCCACAATTATATGTGTTATGCAGCAAATCACACCCCATAGAGAGAACTAGCAGCAAGTTCTGGTAAGTCTCTATTCTCAAAGACTTAGTGTTATCGCCACCATACTGTTAAACTTTGCACGAAAATTAATCTGTATTGTAATTTTTTTTAATTTGATGTTAAAGAAAAATATCTACATGGCTGTAATTTTCATCTATCAGCAAAAATTCTATCATATTTTCCATCCTCAGCTAACCTGAAAGCATAAAGGATGTACATTTATTTACAAAAAGATAGATATATATTCATAGGTTCTTATTTCTAAAGTCACACCTGCTTCCCAAGCCAGTTAAGTATAAATCCTAACACAGTGTCTGGACTAAATATGGTAAAGTAACACTTTATGAAGCACAAATTTATGTTTGGAGAGAAAAAAACACTTCATACTGCTGGACTGGTAGTGACAGTAACATTTAGAGATAATTTTACTTTTGCTTTGTGTAGGTATGCTTAAAAAGGACAGCATTGATGTGAATGCAGAGCGATAAGCAATTAAAGAGATAGAAGAGTACAAAGTTGTCATCATAGAATTAAGGCTTTCAAACTAACAGAAAAGTATTCACAAAGAGAAAAAGATTAAAGGATCACTGCACCCATTTCCAAACATTCTACAAGTAGGCTTTTATGTGAAAAATGACTGCATCCCTATGATGACTTAGAGAGGAAATGGATGAGTCCCTCTTTTAAAAGCATAGAAGCATAATAATAAGCTCCTCTTTTAAAATAATAAGTTCCTCTTTTAAAAGCATAAGAGTAATAAAGCAATAACAAGAAATGTATCAAGCAAGTTGCCAGGGCTTCCATAACCATGTAGAGCATAAGGAACAGTGGGAAATCTGTGAAAAAGAACAAATCCAGATCTTTCAAAAATCTATGCTTTTGTTTAACAAAAAGTCCTCTCTGGGCTGCAGAAATAATATTCCTGCCGTAACTTAACACTCCACAAGCTGCCGCATAGCATACATCCTGAAAGATTGAAAACAAGGACTGTGACAGCAAAGGTGTTTGTTTATCTAAGTTTTGGCTAAGTTTTACCTAGAACAAAGTAAATGTTTAAATACTAAAATAACTTTTTAACAGTTTTGGAGGTGGGGTTTTTGTTTTTTGGTTTTTGGTCTGTTTGGGGTTTTTTGTTTGTTTTGTTTTGGGGTGGTTTTTTGTTGGGTTTTTTGTTTGGGTTTTGTTTTGGTTTGTTTCTTATTTTTTTTAAACAATATTAAAAACAACCCCAAAACCCAGCAGGATGGATTCAGGCTTTTAATGCCTCCTCATTGCCCCAGCTAATTTAGCATAGCACCTGAAGAAGCATTTCCTTTATTCAGGACATGTATTTGTTCTGGTTTTTGGTGGTTTGGATTTTTTTAAGGAAGCATGATACTTTTTTTTTTTCCCCAATAGGGATGAACCGTGCTGGGAAATACAAACAGCATGTTCTTCTCCCTCACATTCACAGCAACCAGATAGCAACCTCAAAAATGTAAGGTTTTCTTTGTTATTTACTGAAAGTAAGAAAAAAAAAATAAAGCAGCTTTGACCATGTCAAAACTAGGGCAGACTTTTCTAACTGTTTGAAAACTATAGACAACAGCAGAACAAAAGATTGTCTGAAGATGTAAGGAATGCATTTCCAAAAAGTTTTGTGCCTCTTCTGTCTAGGAAGATAGGAGCAAAAGAGGAGTAGCATTTGTTTTCTTTCAATACCCTATTCCCAAAGATGAAAAGTTCATATCCAAGAGCATATGTAATTGATAAAACTAATACTGAGAAAAGAAAACATACATATTTCCTTCCACAAAAGATAATATTGTTCAAACCAGCAGGGACAGCAGAGACTGAAAATCTTCTCCAGTACCTTACACCTTAGTAAAGCTAAGGTTTTGCTTCAGATCTTATCTGTTACTGTTCTCAGTAACCACTTGTGTGCTCATAGAAGGAAGTTGTGTTTCTCAGTCAGATTAAGCTGACCCTAAACTTTGCTTCCTTATTTAAGCTACCATGCTCTGAGGAGAAACTGCCTTTGTTTTTTGTCTCATACAGTCAATGCTTAATACTGTGCTCAATGAAAGCTAATCATCCAAATCACCAGAGCTGAATCTCAGCCCTCAGTTTCCCTTTAAAACTGGAAGGTTAGGAGGGAGGAAAAAAAAAAAAACCAAACCCAAACACACACAACCAAAAAACCCACAATCCAGCTCAACAGCAAGATATTTTATTACTAGGGAAACCCAGCTAAGCTATTTACGTTAAGGCCACAGTCACTACTACCTATAGTTGACAAGTGTGGCTTCCAGTCTTCTGGGGAAAAATACCCAGCGGATCTGCAGAAAAGGAAGCTTTCTCATTTCAAAAAGTAACAGCTCCAAGAGATAAGCACTGTACATAAGAAAGCAAGTAAGCACTTGAGTACATGTTTCACAAAAAAAAAAAAATTACCCTCCAGACACAATCCAGTCTTGCTTTTGCTGGCTACTCTCACTAGGTTAAGGCTGTTTCCACAGTCTTCAGGTGTAAACAAGTAGTTAATGTATTATCTTGCATTCACATGCTAGAGATCTATGAGTTAGACTCCAGGGAAATCACTGTGGACAGAGTAACAGATTCTTCAATTAAAAAAAAAAAAAACAACTCAGGCTGGGGACCATGTGTCTCATTCTGGGAAGTGTAAGTATTACGCAGGGGGTCTGGTCAAATCTGATCTCAAATTTCTTTAACATTAGTAAGAATGTGAGGCCTGGGATTTTGCTCTTCCTTGGGAGCAGAGGGATAGGAAAAAAAAATGAGCAGCTGAAGTGGGAGACTGGTTCAGTAGCTATGCATGAGCTACTTAGCAGCCTTGCTGTCCCTAATCCACAGCGGAGGATGTCTGATGTCAAAGTTGACTTTTTTTTTTCCTTTCCTTTCCTTTTGGGTGTGAACAAAAACACAGATCTAAATACAGTTACCTAGTGCATAATATTTAAAACCATTCAAGTATTGAAACAAATCAACCTTTTTCCACAGTGCATGAAGAAAGAAGCTTCTGTTCATTTGCTTCTCAGGCTCCACTGTGGAGAAAGCAGAAGCCTTGTATTAGCATTTACCAGAAGACAGAAAGAAGTTGCTTGTTTCTGACAGGCAACTTGCACAACACCTATCATTACTACACACAACCTACTCCTATAGTCTCCTGGAACAGGTAAAAGGAAAGCACACTCCAAGCTTTCAGGGGGCATCTCTAGAAAATAAAAGAAGGGAGGCAGGAAAGAAGAGAGACGACCATATTGCAGTTGCCAGCAGTGAACTAAGTGTGATTGATAGTACTGCCATTTTAGAGAAGACAGCTCAACTGTAGCTATTTTTATGGACAGAATACTACTAACTAGTTACACTGCACAGAAAAAACACTGCTTTAAAAAAAAAGAAGAGAAATAGGCATCTATGCTAGGAAAAATACATTTTATTTGAGAATAAATGAAGGATTCGTCTTTAACGGAAATGATACCAGATGTTTCATTTCAGTTTGAAAACACCTGTTTTATCTGTATTTAAAGTTTCTTCACAAAAAATTGGCTAAATGATTGCAAGCCTTTAAAATCCAGATCTTCAAGTTTTTCAACAGTTGCTTTGCACAACTGCCCACATCAGTTCTTAAAACAGAGGGCAGCCAACTTCCATTCTCATTATTTTTTCTATTCAGACTGCAGCCAACAAAACTAGGTTTTCTACCCACTTAACAACTGGTGCAACCCCACAGAGCATTGCTGACTTGCAAGATGGCTGTCAATAACACCTCAAAATCCAGTTGAATGCCTGTTTTATTTTAAGTTTTTCCTTTTCACACTTTAAATTACGTGTTCCTTTTATAGCAGATTTGAAGGGACATATACACACATATACTTGTGCTTCACAGTTTTCCCTCTGAGTAGGTATATGCAAGACTTGTTGTATGGTGTTTTGCCTTCAACTGATAACACTGACCTTAGATCTTACATGTTGCAATTTAATACAAGCTTATTTTTTAAGCAACAGATTCAAGTATGATTTAATGAAAAGATGCTAAGAAAACAGCCGAGACTGCTGATTCTCTTGAAGAATTACACAGCAAGAGAGACATTTTACCCAATGGACAAGTTCTGCTCTAGCTTTTCCATTCTGCTGAATGATTTAATCTAAGGCAATAGTCAGGGTAAGGCCAGCTTAACGATGCTGTTTCACACAGAATTAAGCCTTTCCACCCCATCACTTTACCTAACCCAGCCAAGAACTGTTATTTCTCGTACTTGTCTACTGGTGTATACAGTATGGCATGCAGAATCACAGGTTAAGTACACTTACTGAGCCTGTATATGTTTAAAATGAAATCAAATCAAATTGCCTAGTATTACTCCTTTCTCCTGAAGTTATGAAAAAAATGTCAAAGTACTTTCATGGTAAAGCACAATCTCTCATTGCAAGGAAGCATGATTATATGCAACATCAGTCTATGTAACAGTCATTCAACTAACTTTTTATTTCTGCCACTGAAGTATGAGAAAAGAAGTCTGGTTACAAAATGATTATGCAGTAGTCATCTTAATGTTGGAAGGCATTCCAGGAAATCCAGAAAAATAGTGTATCATTCTCTCCAATGGTATTTGATTCTGAAAACTTGGATTACATGATTCTCATCAGATACTGAAACAGCCATACATTAATAAAGGGGTTTGACTAACTCAGAAGGGCATTAGTAAAGTTATAGATAGGTATCATGCAAACAAATAACTCAGCTGTTAATTGTGACATCTACAATTTACTCAGAAAAATCTTCTTAGTCTGCTTTTATGACAGACCTTCAGTTTAGAAATTATTTTTCAAGCATTTATATGAAGTATGGTGTACCAGCATTCCTACCAATGAGTCACAAAAAATATCCATCTTTGCCTACTTAAAGGGAATTACACGCCTGAACCAAGCTCGGAGTCCCACAGTACCACCATCCACAGCTGAAAAAAGGACAGTTTATTATGTCCTTTTGCCAAGACGTCTTACAGGAACAGGCACCTGTTGATAACTACTATAGTTCCTGGTACATTTTCCCAGAGCCTTTTGGGAGGAAGGGGAACAGAAGTTGCAGGTGACGTAGTGAAGGAAGCAGGTAACTCATACCGCAGTAGTTTTCCAACAGTTTTTCATCAGGACATCCTCGATTGATGCTTTCAGTAGAGGCAGTCTTATATTAACCTAGTTACGTGCTCTTCTCAAATGCCATATCAATGGCATGGAAAAAAAAGTTATATATTTATTCCTTTTTCTAAGCAGCATATCCTGTCTCTAAATTTCTCAAAACATCACACTTTCTCTTGTTTTAACAAACTAACGGCAAATGTAAAAAAGAAGTAAGTCTGTATCCTCTGTCATAAATTTTCTCTCTCCATTGCTTGGTCATGAATGGTGCAGTACATAAAGCATCAGGCTACAATAAGTGATTTAGGCACTGAAGAAATGATTTAAAGAGAACCTGAAAGAAAAAACCTACAGACATCCTACAAAGATTTATTTAGGACATCTCATTCATATAGTATACACTTAGTCTTTAAATCAGATGTTTACATTAGTCAAGTATGTACATGATCTTGTGATTACCTTACTGAAACTCGAGTCACCTGTGGAGACCCACTGTCTCCAGAAAGCTCAGCCAATTATATAGTCCTGACTTACAAAGGTCTCTGAACCTGAAATAAAGGTAAATATCTGTGTTTGATCCCGAAGCACGAACGTGTTACACCAGCAATGTCTGCTGCATGATTGAAAGTATACTGCCTTGATGAGGAACTCTGCCCTCCTCAACAGAAGTAGTTCATGCCAAGGACTGTATGTATGTGGTGCTGCAGCCCCCCCCCCCCCGGCCACTCTGACATCTCAGGATAAGCCATGCATGTTTTGGGAAAAACTCCCATTGGGCTGTTATCTTAGTCACAAGTGCAGTGACTTGGGCATCAGGCACTCTCTGGCCACACCTGGGCCATCTGCTGCCTGAATGGTACATCAGGACCACCCTGAGATATCAGGATAAGCCATGCATGCTTTGGGAAAAACTCCCACTGTGCTGTTATCTTGGTTGCAAGTGCAGTTAGCCTGTGGCTGGGGTGGTCGGGCACCACCCCCTGGCCTCACCTGGGCTATCTCCTGCCTGAACTGTATACCAGAATGACTCAGCACGAATGGCAGCCAGAATGGGAAATACTGACCAAAGCCAATCATCTCGAGATCCCATAAATAGCGATCCAAAAGTGAGACCTTTGGAGCTCTCTGGGACTGCAGTGGGCTGTGTGACCCAGCATCTCCCCCTGAGCTGGGACACCTCTCAGGGTAGATTTCGCGAGGATTGAAGGGTCGTCCATCGACGATTTCGCAAGCGCTCGAAGGCGTGATTTCATGAGGTTCACCAACCCTCCATTGATGAATGACGGTATATAAAAGTGAGTAATTCATGAAACTCACGAAAAGGGAAATTTTAATCACAGGTTAACCTCTGTGGTTCTGTGTGTATGTGTGCGCACATGCGTGCAATTTGATTTAAACTGTTTGTCTGCCTGTCTGTGTGTACATGTGCAATTTGCTTTAGAGCTGTTTGTCAGTCTGTCCGTGTATGTGTGTGATTTCATTTAAACCCCATCTGTGTGTGCAATGCTGCTGTAAGTTTCGGGTGACCCTTGCCATTCTCGAATCTTTAACTAAGTTGCTATTTTGATTGGGGGAAATTCCATTGAATTGCTCTATTACATTGGCTGATGCTTAAGTGTTGTTAAGAATTATACAACCTAATTCTGTGATCCATCTCAAAAATATTACTAAATCCTAGATCGCTGCTAAACCAAAGCCCTGTAAAAAAAAAAAAAAATCTTATTCTACCACAACGTAAAAGAACACAAATCAAAACCTGGAGCAGCGCTCCCTGCCACTGCATTTAGCCTTTCTAAAATAATTGTGAAGAGAACAGCAACTGCATTTCCGACTCTTCATCCTAACGTTCCTTCCAGCATGAATGTAACCAAGTCAGTCCTGGACAGAGACTTGGAGCGTTCACTGTGGTTATTAACTAGAAAGCTTGCTCACTGAATCACTCCTGCACCTCCCATCAGTTGTAGGCTTATAACCATTACCAAAAGGCCATAGATGATTTATTCCTCAAAAGGACTTTCAGGTATGTTTATCAAAAGACAACTTCAGGTACAGTTTTGTAGTAAACTACATAAACGTAGTACCATTTCATGATCCTCAAGAGTCTCATTAAATGGCATTCTCGACCAATATAACTACTCTACAGCAGAACTTGAATAATGATGGAATGCCTTCCACGTTGCCCTTTCAGTCTTAAAATTCTTCTTTTGCTACATACTATCCAAGTGTCTTCCTATAAAACAATTGTCAGTAACATAGAAAAACAGTGGTCTTTTTGCTTAAAATACACTGATAAAATTCTAAATGAAAGAATCATCTGTATGGAATAAATTCATTATTATTCCCAAGTGTCAACACTCAATTGTAGGCAACATTGTAGGGCTTAATTTCTTTACATAGCTAGCTCATAAAGCTAAGGTAACATGAAAAATTCACCCTACAAATAGAGAAACAATGCTAGTTACAGTTTAGTATTTGTATTAAACAACATTCCTTGCAAATTGGTAGATACAGAAGGTAAGGTACCTGAAATGCCAAAGGTCAAGGATTAAAGCTGCAACTTATATTCTGACCAAGGGTGTAATTTAAATATGATAACAATAAAAATGGTACATGTGTAATCTTTTCATTTTGAGGGAAATCAAATGCATTTTTTTTAAAATTGACATTTTAAACTTACTGATGAGGCACAAAAAATGAAAAAGTAATCCATATGTCAGAATTTATAAAGTAGTTATGGGGAAAAACTCTGATATTTGCCAAATTTACTGCATCTCCTGGTTGCCCAGCAACTTGAAATCACCACGTGACTGCTCAAGGCTCCAGACTAGATGCAGCAAAAGACTTGGAAAGTCTGAACTTAAAACACTTAATTATGAAGCACCTCACTCTCAGAACAGAATTCAGAAATACATTATCATCCTTATTCAATTCCTGGGGAAAACAAGGCTCCAGGGAACGCAGTTCTAAACAGCCAGCAAAACCTTGCGGTGAGATGCAAATATAGGAACTATATATAATCCTGCATTTCTCTGGGAATTTGGTATAGATCCAAAAGCAAAGGCTACTGTTCATCTGGTACCTACAGTAGAGAATCCACTTGTGGGTAGGGCAACCAGCAAATACTCTTTTAGGGAGCATGATCATGCTCAGTAGGAAAGGAGGTGATGATCATCGTACCTCCTGCACACTCCTCTTGCTGAAGGAAAGCATGTGAAAAGAATATCAAATACATGTATTATTAAAAACATTATGCCAACAGATGGCTCCTGTTCAAAGTTGGTATGATTTGCACATGGAAAAAAATGCAAACATTCAAAAAAGCATTCTCCTAGTTTAAACTTGGAACCTAGGTCTTATTTTATACTTCTCTTAATATCACATTGATGGTAAAAGTAAAAGGGTTCTTTATTCTTAACTGTATGATGGAAAATACCCTGGCCTATGCGTGTCAAGGCTCAATTTTCAGGGCAAGTCCATAAAGGTTATGTTAAGGTAATCACTAACAATCATTTTTTGAAGTTATCATAACCATGTTGACAAGGTCAACACTCAGGACCAGTTTAAAGAAATAAGCCAAGTTTCATGTTAATATAGCAACTAAGTAAATTTGGTTTGAACATGAGCAGCAGTTCTTCCAACATTGCTGCTTTCCTCTTTTGCTATGGTATGAATGAAAAACGAAGGCTTTCTGCTCTCTACAAGAGTAGGAGCAGTGGTAAATTGAACAGAATAATTAAAAGAACAAATCCCTTATGATAAAAAGCTAAGCAAGGCCACCTCGTAGGTGACGAAATAAAAAAGTCCCAGCACTCATTGCAACTCTGGAGATCAAAAAGGCTTTTTCATCTCACAGGGAGAACATTCCTTCCACATCACAGCAAAAGCACATGAGCACAGCAAACTTGTATTTCTGCAGTTTGGGTTTGTTTGTCATCAGGAAGCGGGAACACCCTGTGCTCATTGACTATTTTGTTTTGCTATAGTTAACAGTGACTTCAGGATATTTCTCAGTAAGAGCAGAAATCAGACAACCGTATCAATTTTCAAGGCTCTGCTTAGCACTCACCAACCTACCAGCTTCAACTAGAAATTTCTGCACTACTATTATACCTCATTACAATAAGGAAGTTACCAACTGTGTTAAGAATAAATGCCACCTGTGGCTCCTTTTCATTCTCTCACTCATAAGCATATCACGGCTTGAAGCTTAAAAATAAAACAGGCAAAACCTTCCTATGGCATTTTGTTTCATTTAATTGATGTCTTCATCTGATTTGGTAAGCTTTGCAGTAAACAGCAATAACTGGAAACAGCAGATGCTTCTATTTGGGTTTTGTCTAGATAAGTGTTGCAACAGAACAAGGATGAGTCCAGTATAGCCATCACTTTTGACGACTTTGAGCCCTGGACCAACCCATTAAGTTAGCCTCCATACCAAGATAGCTTAATTACACATATTTGACTAAGCATACTTACATAAGTATCCAATTATAGCTTAAAACAACACTCAACATGCATAGCCATCTGTCATTGAATATATCTGTTAAGGCATAATGGTGTGCTCAGTTTCTTCCTTTCTGAATACATTAAGTATTTTTTGCAGCTACAGTGAAGAAAAACTGGCATTAACAACTATTTGGAGGGCAATAATGCATTACCTTGACAATTCAAAACAGGAATTTACAAGACAATCTACCAATATTCTCTAAATATCCCCTCACATCACTGTAAAAAAAATTTTTTTTCAACTAACAACTACAGATAATACTAGAACTAACCACTTGTCTACACATAAGCACAACAAAGTGGTTTGAAATTCTTTTACCTTTTCTTTTCAAAATATTGTTCAATGTCATTTTCATTCTAGGATAAACTATCAGCATTTCTGCAACTGAAAGATAAAATGACATTTAAATATGTCTCAGAAGAATAGGAGTCAATCATTAGAGTAGGAAAAGATAAACACATGATGAGATATATTTAGAAAGCTCTGTAATGACACACTGTTTCACAGTGGGAGGCATTAAAAACCCTACTATTAGTCACTTCTTCTGTCTACAGAACTGTGATACTGCTTTTACCAGAGTCAGATACAGTACCAGCTGCAATTACCTGAGGAACTTAATGTTAAGTTGCTGATGACAACCACAGAAGACATACCCCAAGACTCGACCATCATTAGCACATATACCCACATTATCTGTCACTAGAACTGCTATATTTTATTTTAAAAAAGGATTTCTCCCCTTATGACACTATTTCCTCCCTTAGCAAAGTGCTCTGTGGTCTACAAAGTGTCATAAACAAAGTGTTCATGTTATTATATCACAAATCTTTTGGTGTACACTTTCTTCCATCTTTTAGATGTTTTTATTTTGAAACAAGTGGATTATTTAAGATTTTTGTGATGTCTGCAAGAAATCAAGTCTTTTTTCCTAATGATAACTTTAATCAAGCCTGTAGATTCAAAGAGTGGACACTTTCAGTCCAGAAATAGCAAATGATAATATTACCTTTTCTACTGAGGGGAACTGTTCTTACTGTAGCTTTCAGTTTGAGGAAATATAATCCGAAGTAGAAAACAGAAATTGAGAAAAACAACTAACAAAAGAAAAATAACTTTTAGTAAGATTCTAAAAGAATCGCTAAAGAGAAACAGTAGAAGCAGAAATACCTACTTCATTTTCTATAAATGTTTAAATAAGAAGTCTGCTTTCTTTCTCATTATGCTGCTTAACAAATCAGGGTCCATTATTCCTTACTTGAATATATGATGGTAATATCGTGAAAACCTATTTTACTGAAGGATAGAGCATATCTCCATACACTTGCTGCATGCAAGACAGATTCATTCAAAGCTGCCTCACTAAAGCTGCATAGACAACCGTGTGGAGAGCACAGCATCACTTAACAAGGCTAGCCAGATCTTGGATCAAACTGAATTTGCCAGGCTGGAGCTCCTTAGAGCAGGAGCATGGACTTTGAAGAAACACTCATGAATTACCATTAAACTGGGTAAGTCCAACTGTGAGCACTGATTTTTAAAAATTCCTATGTTTGTGGCAAGAATAAGGTGTTAAAATGCTTTAAAGTGTTTGGAACACATTCAGATTTTATTAGGTAAATAACAACATGCATCAATTTACAATCATTCCCATCATATTTGCCCATATGAAAGAGATACCGCAACAACAACCTAAGATTTAAATTAACACTGTATTACTATAACTCCTTTGAAGAAACAACAGCTACCTTGTGAGACAGTGCACAGCGTCAGGACACACAAGGAGAGTCAGTGTAAAGTAGCCACTGCTAATTCATACTGCATATCAGCTTTTGCTAGTACAAAAGCTGAAAACAGAATGGCATTGAAGGCGGCAAAACCCCAGGTCACCAGAAGTCATAAAGTGAATTTTTTTTTTCCCGATTTAGGGCTAAATCAAAGCTTTCTGACATGGGGATAGACAGATTTCAATAAAGCAAATATTTAATTCAAATGTTTATATTAATTCCTTTTTATCATTTAAAGCAAATAAAGCATACCTCCAAAACTATTTCAAAGTAGGAAAAAATGCAATTTTAGAATGGTTTCACTTAAATCCCTTGCTTTCACAGGAACCTAGGACATCCATATTTGGGGTTTGGGGGGGCTTTGGGTGGTTTTTTTTAGCAGACTTTTCATTCATTCCACTAAAGCTTTTGATTAAAGCACAAGAAACTCTTTTCTGGTTGAGATACAGGCACAGGAACTGCCTGAATTCTGAGCTAATTATCTGCTACATGATTACCTGTAAATATAAAGTATTGATTCAATGACATATGATTCCTTCCAGTTGTACACTCACCATTTCTTGGAATGAAACTGCATTGAATTCAACAATTTGGTATGGAAAGTTTCTTTAGATGCTATAATGTTTTCTAAAAAATTTTCAAATTCAGCACTGTTTTTAAACCAAACCGTACAAAAGAATTAGTTTTCTAGAACTTAAGAGGTCAATATTTTTAGTATTTAGAAGAGCAAAAAGATAACACTGATTTGTTTTTGTTAATTAAAACTTGTGGACTTTTTCTCAGGGTTTTGCAAGCTGATAACCAGTTTCTTTCCAGCACATCCAATACAGCTGTACACAAAAATCCCAGTTGTATGCTAGGTTTGTCCTCTTTCAATACCCACCCACAACAATTTTCCTTCTTTTAATTAGGACCTTATTTGCTCTAATGGTTTCCATTTCTATCTCAGGCAACTAATAAATAAGGCTTCAAACAACTTGCAAGCACTGAAATGCAAGAGAAGTGAACCTCTTCGCTCTGGTGCACAAGACTATCTCTACCGCTTGATAGAAAATTTGTTTTTACCAGCAAAATGTTTTCAAGTTTCTCACATTAACATTCAGATTTGACATTTCAGGAATGCTAAAACTTATCTGGCAAAAACTCCACAGTTTACTTAAGAGTTCTAATTTACAAAGCCCTTTTGTCAGGAATTTTATCATATTTTTAAACTAGTTCTGCACAATTTTGACTTGTCAGGAAGTTGCATCTTTTAATGAATCTTAATTTTATGAGGACATAGATAGATTTGTTAGATTCTGAAGAGAGGTTGCATTTGTTTTGCATAGCTGTACGATGAAAGCAAGCAGTTTGATATGGAAAGCCTTTATTTGTAAACGTACAGGAGTTTTGACATCTGCGTACTAAGTGATGCAAATTGATTTTGGCTTTCCTTTTACTGCTGCTTGTCTAGTAATTTCCTCAATTTTAATGGCTGTGTTTGCAGGAAATTCACTTAAGGAGCCTTACTAGCTATTAATAATGTTCTTATAGGAATAAAAGGAGACAGTGTCATAGAATAGAATCATAGAATCATTTAGGTTGGAAGAGACCCATAAGATCATACAGTCTATCCATAAACCCAGCACTATGAAGTCCACCACTAAACCATGTCCCTAAGCACCGCATCCACAAGTCTTTTAAACACCTCCAGGGACAGTGACTGAACCACTTCCCTGAGCAGCCTGTTCCAGTGCTTGACAACCCTTTCAGTGAAGAAATTTTTCCTAATATCCAATCTAAAACTCCCCTGGCACAACTTGAAGCCATTTCCTCTTGTCCTATCACTTGTTACTTGGGAGAAGAGACTGACACCCACCTCACTACAACCTCCTTGCAGGTCATTGTAGAGAGCAATAAGGCCTCCCCTGAGCCTCCTCTTCTCCAGACTAAACAACCCCAGCTCCCTCAGCTGGTCCTCATAAGACTTGTGCTCTAGACACTTTGCCAGCTTCGTTGCCCTTCTCTGGACACACTCCAGCAGCTCAGTGTCCTTCTTGTAGTGAGGGGCCCAAAACTGAACACAGTATTCGAGGTGCGGCCTCACCAGTGCCGAGTACAAACAGACGATCACTTCCCTACTCCTGCTGGCCACACTATTTCTGATACAAGCCAGGATGCTGTTGGCCTTCTTGGCCACCTGGGCACACTGCTGGCTCATGTTCAGCTGGCTGTCAACCAACACCACCAGGTCCTTTTCCACTGGGCAGCTTTCCAGCCACCCTTCCCCAAGCCTGTAGGGCTGCATGGGGTTGTTGTGACCCAAGTGCAGGACCCGGCACTTGGCCTTGTTTAATCTCATACAATTGGCCTCTTGTTCAATAAGGTAAAATAATACAGCCTACATATCTAACTCAGCTTATATATATATATATAATAAAAAGACTAAACAGAAGTGAATGAAGGCACTAGTCCAGTTTTAAGAGAGCTTATGCACATGTACATTCAAAGAGCAGAGGCCTCAACTGCTATAAGATGGCTCTTCATTTCTAATGGATCTCTGACAGACTTTAGCAACATTGCACCAAATGGCAAGCGGTCAGTGTACAACTTTAGCTTGCAGTTAGCCATCGCTGATGATAATGCTGCTAAAAAGTCTTTTATCTCATTTGTGTTTGTACAGTGACATGAGGGTGCAGATAGTGATCACTGGTGTAAGTCATTCCCTTATGAAGTGTTGTCAAATTTTTCCCATTGTAGAAAAGGAGTGTTACCCCAGCTCTTACTAAGATGCATCATGCTGATTTCCAAAGTGTTTCAGAAGATCAGTCATACCACAAGGGCTACAGAATGGGAGTACAAGGGGAGCAAGAGAGCAAAGTCTACAAATTCACTCAATTTACAAAGCTCCTGCGGTTTGGTGGTGCTTTTACAGCTTTGGAGCTCATACAACAACTGTCAAAAAGATAGATCACATCACCTGTGGCCACTCTCACCATGATCATATCCTATGACATTCTTTTTCCACTCATTCTTCCAAAGGATGGATTTGGTTTTTAGGCTCATTGAACTTCATGGTTACTATTCTAACCATCCATTTGTACTAATTCTGACAGCCATTGTGGAGCTGTCTTGAAGCCTCAGTAGAGATCTGGGTTCCCTTATGTTAGGCAATTTGCTACCTTATATGCCATTGAGATACAAGCTAAACCATGGGAGAGAGAATACTGCTAGAAAGGACTTAGACCTTTACAAAAGTGACATGGCCAGAATCAGAAGTGAGGCAATATCAAGAACCAGAAACAAGCCTGAGAGGGAGTCCAGCATCTAAAGAACAAGATCATCCTTATTCCTCCATCCTAACTTTTTTCTGCATGTCGTACATCCTTTCTTATACTTCAGTATGTTATTTTAGGGGGAATAAAAAACCACTGCTGAATTAGGAAAATACTGTCTTCTACCCCACAACATTTTTGCCATACACTAAACTTATGAACTTCACGTTTTTTAAGTGATTACATCCCTGGAGTCTAGCTTGCAGAACTTAATCTTTCTACTTGGTAGCTAGTTACACTCTAAGATACTTCCAAAGGTAATTTCCTCAACAGCAGAAGCACAGGATTTGCAGGTCTGCCAACACGCCAAAGTAAAAGAAATTGTGCTGCTCAAAGAAAACTGGAGTTAAAAAGCGATCTCTAGAACAGAGCTAGAGAAAAGATTTTACTGAAGTAGTCAGCAAACAGGTAAGAAAGCCGCTGAAAAACATATTTTACAACTGTATAAATGAAAAAGCAAATGACTTCTCATTGATGTTGACTATTCTTTGCAAAACTGAAATGAATTCATACTTCCTAATTTGCTTTAAGTACAGTTTCACACATTTCTCTGTTCAATGACACTTGCACACAAGTACTATGAAATGTGGCCCCTAGTCATTTTAGGAAAATTGTCCAGGGCAGCTGTGTTTCCCATTCAAAACGTGTTATTCTATCATGAAACTATAACATAGATTAAAAAAAACCATGATTATTTAGGGATATCACAATCGTATCACAACTTCCTCTTGGAAATATATTATGTAGATACTCACTGGAGCTTTAAGTCATTTTTTAAATATTAAAAGCAAAAAACATCAGAAGTGCAATAAAATTGCCAACTTTGAAAGTAAAGCTAAGAAATTACAGCTGTTAATGCAACTGGGTTAGCAGTGAGACCACGCGTTCCTATCCTGTGACCTTACCTGCAGTTCACTACTACTAAGTTCTTCACACACTTGGAGCAAAGCAGTGTTTGTGTGAGCACGTAAGACGCACATACACAGACGGAACTCTCGCCCTTCCGGCCTCAACCACCAGCTCTCCCTCTGCCTAGTTCTTGTCCTAGCAATCACCATTCCCTTTTGTGTGTTTCTCACTCAATCCTGGTATTAGGTATCCTCAATACCTAATCCTTAATGAGGTGTGTCACCTAATCTGGCTATGTTCTGGTCTTGATACCTAAGCATTTGAACTTCTGTGGGTCTTCTTAAGCTCACCTGAGAAACAAAACTGTATTCCAAATAGTTCAAATTCCAAAATGCTGTTAAGAAGCTAAAGTGGAGGGAAAAGGTAGGAAAACTTAGTAACAATGGTACTACCAGCAAGATCATGGTGGTGTTAGTTGATGGTTGGACTTGATGATCTTAGAGGTCTTTTCCAACCTTAATGATTCTATGATTCTATGATCTGTATTAGACTGGTTCCCCACCTAAAAGATGCACTGAACACTGCATTTTCTTTTACACATAATGTGGAGCAGACACTAGCAGAAGTTTTCACCCAGTTGGCATTACACTGATGGGGAAAATTAACTTAAATTCCACAGAGATCTAGCGCCACTTCCTTTAAAGGGAATACAAATCTTATGCCCTAACCAGGCTTCTATTTTACCATTTTCTTATCACCACAGCATCCAAAAACGCAATCAGGAATTATTATGCTCGCTTAATGCCTGTCATGTCTGCCAAGAATTTGCATTTACAACAACATGCTAGAGATCAAGTGAAATACCAACAGCGTGACTGGATTTGGCAGTGGCATATTCACATATTCCCCTGACAATATTAAAGGTTGAGAGCAAAAAGATAACCAGATCAAGAACTGAACCGTGAGTGAACTCTCACCTGATATGACCTAAAGCAAGAAGTGAGCATGCTACACATAATACTTTAACATTATTTTCATTGTTCCAACATAGATTGTAGCAGATGCAAGACTATGTGAATGTTTCGGCTAGCAGGGTAGCACAGCTTTGACTGCTTTCCCTGTCCCATTTACAGGGATTCTTCAGCTTTAGAATTTTTGGTCAAGTTTGAAGCCTGCCTTAACAGCTCAAAGACAACATTCACTTATATTCATATTCTCACTTACATTCACTAAAGCAAAAAAGTTAGATGGAAGGACAACCTCTGTTCAAATACTGGTACTCCCTGTATTTAGTGAGAATTGTGGGAGAAAAAAAAAAGATGACGACTTCAGTCCTACAACAGCGAGACTACTCTTTCCAGTTCCCTTAATTTCCTCTGTATAAGTGTACCTTTTGCCTCTGCATATTTTTGGTACCAGCCAAAGATTTCAGGGAAGGGGGTCATATTGCTCAAAACTTTTGAATGTGAAATAGAGTTAAAAGTTTCCACTCCAAACCAGCTAGAAATCCCCAGGCATGTATCAGTCACATTCCCTTTACATACTCCAGTGCACCAGAA
Source organism: Fregata magnificens (assembly GCA_013389945.1). Classification (NCBI taxonomy): domain Eukaryota; kingdom Metazoa; phylum Chordata; class Aves; order Suliformes; family Fregatidae; genus Fregata; species Fregata magnificens. Next base: position 37,114 of record WAAD01002589.1, read on the forward strand.
GAATGATTTGAGAAATAAGAAGAAGATAACATTTAATTGTTATCCACCTGCATGCCACAATCCAGGAGATCCCAGCCAATGCTATGTTCATAAGTTATGTTTTGTTCCAAACACAGTTAACATGGAGTCAGAAAAAATCTTGTTACAAGAGCTGCTCTGAGAACATGCCCCTGGATCAAAATTTTATTCCAAAAAAGCTGGAACTTGTTTCATAAAATCAGTTTACACGAATATGGCCATTTTCACAGTGAGAAGAGAGAGGCATAAAAACCGACTCCTCAAATCACACCAAAGCTCTTGGGGAAGCCCAAGAATTAAAACTCTGATTTTCCTAAATTTAAGTTAAGCACCTTTATTTTAAATTAATGCTGCCTCCCCAGGTTGTTTCTCATTTGATGCTTTGCAAAAAGAAAAACTATCAGTGAAATGTAAATGGGTAAATTTTTTTAAACAAGCTTTTCTATTTGGATCATAAAAAAAAGTAAAGAGCACATTTTGTATTGCATCCTGCACAAAGCTATCACAGCTAGACTGATATTTCTATTTGAAAATGGTATTTTGGCATTGCATGTATATTTTAAACTTCAATAAAACATTCACATTTCAGTCCCAATTTGGAACTATTTACGACTATAACTAATCCACATTGCAAAGGGACAAATTCAGAAGTTAAAAATGAAACATGAAAATAGGAAATAGATCCAACAGTTACAGAGTATCCACTGATACTATATTTAAGTTGGAAGGCTAGAAGAAAGTAATTTCTCCCTGCAGTAAAGAAAAAGGTTTTTGTTTCTCCTCCCAACACCTCTGTAAAGTCAGAGGGAGTTGTGACACAGCCACTGTTGGTCAAAGGAGGGGTGGAGGGGAAGGGAAACAAGACAATAAAAATATTGTAAATATCTAATTAATCCATCAATAATCCATAAATTAATCCATAAATAATAAAAATAAGGAAAATTGTATTAATGAATCACAGTTGGTAATTTCTTTTCCACTCTACCTACATATTGAAGCTCACTAAAATACTTTATAGTAGGCAGTATGGTGGAGGAGCTGTTTCGGATTCTGTACACCACTGGACTCAAGTTTTCAAAGGCATTCAAGAGCATATGTCTGAAATTTAATAAAAGCCTTCAATCTCTTTGAAACCTAATTTCAATTCAAGATATACCCTTCAAAGGGCAGGACCCTTCCAAAAATATGTAAAAAACTGTTCACAGGCGAACAAGAAGAATCATTAGGCAAGGAATACCTGCTGGCTTGCGAGGAAAGAGCTGAAGAGTGAAGAATATCCTGCTCCCAATATGCAAAGAAATTCTATAAGTGGGGTAATTAACTGATCTTCATGGTCAGATGTAATGCATTTATGCTGCAACAAGGAGGTTTAAAATTAGGCATCTAACAATAATGCTAGAAAAGCATTCAATGGATTGCTTATGGAGCTCATAGAACCTCAACCCAGGCTTCAAAAAAACATTTTAGATGAAGGTTTAACGAACATGTTAAAAACAAAAGCATACTGTGGCCAGTCTTGAAGTGCAGGGAGTGGAAAAGACTTTTCATTGCATATATCACACTTCTTCCCCGCGCTCCCCCTACACACACCCAAGAACTATTCTTTTCTATTACATTTGCCAGCTGATCTGGCAGAGCATGTATTTTTCACATAGGCTAGACTCTGCTAGCCCTTACTGACTTAGGGTATGCAGGATCAGTAGGAGGCACTAAAAACAAAAGCCAGCAGCCTTCTCCAATATAGAACCACCTGAAGTATAACCACCAAAGAGCCTGCATCAACCTGAGCTGCTGCTTCTAGACACAGTTATCCCTATGCTCTCTTAGGCTCCCACTTCCTGCATGCAACATACTTTACCAGCAGCCACCATCAGTGACATATTTTAATTAGGTTTTGAGGATTTTTAGTGTTCTTACTCATTATCATTTTGTTTTTCACAGAAATAGATTAGATTTTTGGAAGAAAGGGTTTCACTTCTATCCTCACATTAAAGTTTCTTGGGAGTTACATTTTCTCATTTAATGATTCAGAGATAAGGGAAGCATGTATGATCCAAATTTGTTAAACGTTCAGCACCTTTTATTAACCAAATCAAAATCTGCAAGCTTGAAAGCTTCTGTATAATACTCTATTGAATGACCTTTTATATTTATTCTCCAGAAATCATGCATTAGACTTAACCATACGTTCTCATTATCATTTATTCTGACCTAAAGACTGATTTTGCAGTCCACAGGGGAAATCTTTTCCTGATAATTAGTTCTCCTTGGTTGTAGTTCAAGAGAAATGACAAATTTCACCTTGTTTAAGACGCCTCTTGATAACAGTTTAAGCCAACAGAGGAAGCGTGCTTTTTTATTTTTTTAAGACATGCACATGTTTTTCTCCTGAGGTTGCACCACTATTTTGTCCAATCACTTGTTATTTTACTCCCCTCTGATAACGGTGGCCTATGGAGCAAACAGCCAGTTTTTCTTACCTTCTCTCTGGGGAAGCTTAGATTTTGACAGGATGCAACATACTAGTAAAATAAAGTCC
>WAAD01002590.1:3951-15754 GCA_013389945.1 Fregata magnificens
AATTAGCAATCAGTCTGGAAAATATTTAAGTAGTACAATCACATTATTTACACAGACACTTCCATTGTGCAGAGTTCTGTGTGTTCCCAAATATTTGTAGGATCACTTCCTCAGCTGTCAACATTCACACTCGAACCTCCCTCTGTAGTAAAGCTCTATATGAAAATCCATTAAGGCCAAGAGAAAGACTTGCCTTGATTTCACTGTGCTTTGGATCAATCCCTAAATATGCAGGTCACAATCTGAATCCTGTGTGGACCTCAGAGCTTTATTATTTGCCTTCTGCTTGACTTACCACTTTTGTTTAAATGGGGGAGGGGGACTTGGTGCAATTCCTTGCACAAAGCTTTTTTTTGTTATTATTAACAAGGAAGAGAATCCTACTGTGAGAATTAGGGTCTTATCTAGAACCATATTTCAGCCCTTACGGAACATCAGCATCCGGCCAGAATAATACAATGTTTATTGTGAAATATATTATTTAACTGCTTATGCTATCAATATGGTGCAGCTAAAAATCTACAGAAAGCCTGCATTTAGTATTTGGGAGGATTTTAAAACACTATCCAGCATGCCTCTAGAAATAGGTTCTCTGATGCTGTGGCTACAGACAGTGATTCCAATTGCTTGAATCATATTGTCCAAAATACATTCCCCAATTAATTTCCCATCAGGTGGAAGAATTCCAGGTGTTTATTCTGTAACTTTTGTACTGGTGAGGAGCGTTCTCCTGGGGTTCCCTAAATTAAAACCACTTTTCTTTTCTTATGAAGTTTTCTTCCCCTCACGCAGTAAAGGCTTTTTTTATCATTGAGTTTTGCCCTTTGGCTTTTTGCTCACTGCTTTTTAAGAATTGAAGGCACAGTAAGTCCTATCCTGGTACTCCCATTGATACAGTTGTACAGTGCTGAGGTACAGGCTCCATGTTACATCCATACTTGGCTCGTTATCCTCTTATCAAGCTCTTTGCATCCCTTTGTTTATTTGAGGAGACAGGAAGACTGTGCGAAGGCTGCTTAGTCAGGGATATCAGCGTTGTTGGCAGGGGAGTGATTGCCAGTTGAAAAACAAGGCATTATTGCTCATTTTTTCCCTCTTATTAGTTTGATTACATTTGCAAATCAAATCAATCCATCAGACATGATCAGGCCTCGTCCGCATTTTAAGGAATAGTAATCTCCGTCTAATAAGATGCAAATGTGTCACATCGGTAAGTAACCAATAAATCATCGTCTTGTCTTTGGCAATCATTAAATATCAGAACCAACAGTCAATTTTTAGTATTTTCAATTTGCGATATGCCGCTGGAATATAAAGATAGATGGACGTAATTACACAAACCAAACACTATTTCAGTTCATTCCAGACAGCAAATTTAGTGGAAGGTATAACTGGCTTGTCATCACACTACATTATTCCTGGCGGTTCATGCAAAGTTCACAGACAAGCTTCAAATGGACATTGCTTTTTTTACTTCCCTTAACAACATTCCCACTACCACCACCAAACTTCAATAAATGACTTCAAATGCTGTAGGACATCACTTCCATCAGTGCACAAAAAGGCAGAGAAAGAGAAACATTACCCCCTTTACCAGTGCAGGCACCTTGTGCATGTATAAGACTGAAATCCCAAAGTTCCCTAATACTTGCTGCATTCTTTCTCTCTCTTTCTTGTCTTTTCTTTTTGGACATTTTAATCTGAAACTTCAGGTTTTCCACTGACACAGAATACGTTTTTCACAGTTTTTGCAAGTTAGCTCACATTTAGTAATTTTGGAACATAGTGAAGACAGACAGTGAGAAGGATTGGCACAGCAGCTTCCCTCTCTTCCTCCTATCCCTATCTTTTTAAAGGAGTGGAAATTCAAATTGTTTTTCTTTATCCTTTTTTTTAAAATTGATTTGGGATTTGGGAAAATTGATTGCCTCATGTGCATCCCAGGAATGAATTGATATGTCTATTGTCTGATTCGCAATGTCTTGCTTTCCATTAATGACTCTATTTGTATACAACAATTTACATGCTTTTCAAGAGAGAAGAAGACATAAGCTTGTATCCTGGCAGCACTAGTGGCAAAAGAAACCCAAATCTTGTCTTAAACAGCATAGCTTTTACCCAGATATTTTAGGCTCTTTTAATAGTATAGGGTATAGACCTGCAGGCAGACCGCTAATTTCAACGAGAGTTTGGGCCCGTTGGAAATTATATTACTGGGCCTTCTTACAGTGCTGAGTGACATGAGAGAGAGAGTGCAAAATACTGTCTCTCTGCTACGACACAAGCAGCGGAAATAAGAAAAGAGGATTTTGTAGGCTTGTGCTGACTTATGTAGGTTTCCAGTGCACCAAAGCCAGACAGTGGGCTTACTGTATTTGACCTTAAGAAACTTCTTGCCATGAGCTGTATGCCCTGGGTGGACCTGCTGTTGCAGCATCTTGTCAGTTATGTTTGTTTCAGCTAACCCGCTTCGAGAAGCTGAACCTCAGGTGCTCTGGAGTGACTTTTGGGGAGATCCTTTAGCGTCCTCCATGAGAAAATAATTTTCACAGTAGCAGTTTGATTTTATTTGGTAAGTTAATTAAGTGGAAATTAGGGAAGAAGCTTGCTTGTGAGCACACCTACTTGCTTTGGCTTCCCCATCATGTTGAGCTCCTGTTAAGGACCAAAGGGTGGGGAGAGTGATTTTGCAAACATTAACATGTAAAATCCTGGAAGGTCACTGCATGTTATTCATTCTTGGCATCAAAACTCTTGCTCTTTGGTGAGGGAAAATTGCAAGCAAATATTTGTGCACACGGTGTTGATTCCACATGCCAGAGATTTAGACAACTTAAAATGTACCAGCAATTAACAGATATTTCATCTTGCTATTTTGAAACAAAAGGTGTTATTACCGTTTTTTACCTATTTTTATCCTCAAACTGGTGTAAACCTGTAGCAGCTTCGTGAAAACAAGAGGTTTATTCCAGATTTAAAATCAAGCAACTAAGCAACTTTAGCTCTGTTGTCTCAACAAAGTTTGAGCTTCCTGGCACTTTTTTCCAAAGATCTCTTTACATTAACATATTCCTGCTTGTTTCGTACCTCAGCTGCTAGACTAATGCTGCCTAGGTCTCTTGCAAAAGTCTCCTCTGTTTCTACAATCTCCAGAGACTTTGGTGAGTAAAAGCTGCACGCAGAGGCCATGTGCCTAAGAAGGTCAGTACCAGAACCTTATGTTCTATCTAACCAATTTACATACTACCATGGTATGTTTAATTTGCTTTTTCATCAAATCAATAATGGGTCTAATTGAAAAAATTGGCAGGACTACATACAACTTAACTACCAATGTCAGTGTTTTCAGGAAATCAGAGATGTTGCACAGCTATGCAAGTGATGCCTGTGTTAGTGATGCACCTTTGTTACGAATATGTACAGAAACAAACATTAGTCAGGTGCAGCATCTGTACCAATTTATCACTGTGCTATCACAATTAATCACCTGGTATTCAGCTGTGAGAATAAAATTTACTTCTTAATGTATGACACTTATTCCAGCACAAACATGCACTACTAAAAATCGTACTATTCGCCCTGGTTTGCAAGTGTATATCTATTTTCATAGGCAAAGCCTAGCAATTCTCCTTAGCAAAATCCCAAACACTTGGGATGGCTGCTTCTGTTAGGTTACATCCTTTCAAAGATGAACTCATGCAGGACTGTGTAATGAAATACATTTTGTCCCTGGAGTTACATGTCTCAAATCCTGCCCTCACTTTTACAAGAAAAGGGATTTTTGAGGATCTTTAGTGCTCCGTAGAATATAGCCCATGTGAAAATAAATAAACAAACAAGTAACGTTTGGCACTGTACAAGATTGGCAGGCCTTCACCAAGATGGTCCAGCAGTGTTGCAGGTGTGTTGGCTAGCAGTGTGGAGAAGCTTGTGTGAGAACCACACAAAATTGCAGCACGTGCCCTCAGTTCCTCACTAACACGAGTGCTTAGTTAGTGCTGCTGCTGTGAATGGAGCCGTGTTTTATGCAGAGTCTGGTTGACGTCCGTGGGGCTGGCAGAAAGATTCAGGCCAGGTGCACCAACTGCAAGATGAGAATTATAAAATATTAATTTTAAAAGAAAGCAATGTGGATTTCAACTTTATGTTCTGTATAATTGCAGAGCTAGCGGGATCTTAAAATATGGCAAAGCCTTAGTCATTAGCATAGGGTAATCACCTTTGCTGTTTAAAAACAAAATAATAACAATAGAAAAGGTATTGCACATTGACACATGGAAATTTAATGCTTTTCAGAGAAATTTTGTAGGGATTTTTTATTATGTGGCTAATTACATATTTACATCTAATGGCGCTAGCAGAGCCATTACAGTCCATTGGGTAAATAATATGCATTTTAAAAACCATTTATAAATATGTATTTATTTGATGGACCAGAACGTTTTTTTGAAGTCATTCTCATCTACTGAGTAAATAATATATGGATTGCTTTTAAAAATAAATATGTATTTCTCCAATAGACATTCCAGGCAATTGGGTAAATAATATGCATTTTTCAAATATTAAAAAAGTATATACAAATGTATAGAAATCTGGCCTAAATATGTATCTTCCTGAGAGATCAAAATGACTCAAAAGGTGTCAGGCATAGCTTTGAAATTTCTGTTTTGAATTGTCAGTTTGTGTCACAACCTAGAGTTAATTAAATGTATTTTATGCATTTTCATACATACAGTATAATACCAATGTCTGTTTACAGTTTTATAACACTAGTGCACTTGACCCTCTTACTCAGTGTTATAAGGTCAGCACTACGTGGTTAAGATCCTAGTTTTACTTTGTGTTCATCTTAATACAATGCAAAACGCATTCATTCTGTGGGCATAGTCCTGCATCCATAGAAATACACAGGAAAAACCCTGGTCACCTTAGTAGAAGCCACCTCAAACTCTGTTGTACTGCTCCATTTAAACTTCGTCTTTATGTTCTTGTCTTTTTCTGACGATTGGCTAGCGGGCAAAGTATGAGAAAACATGAAACTGTTTCATTATGTGGGCTTGATTCAGAGCCTATTGATGTGAGCAGGAATCTTTCCGCTGGCCTCAGAGGGCTTTAGTTCAAGCCAGACATAAAGATCTGCAGTAATCCATAGAGACAGCCCAACGCTAGAAGCTGAAGGCTAACTCCCTTTCTTGACTCTGACACTGACTTACCATTGACCTTGGGCAAATCATTTAACTTCCTTATGTTGAAACCGTGATCTATACCTCCAATTTTGGGAGTCCTTTGAGAGCTATAGATTTAAAACATTAAATATGATTCACAGCGTGCTAGGATTGAAAGATGTGAGCACAATGCATCACCGGTTTATTTCTTTTATATACTGTGGGCTAAAGCTTATCCATCCTTTTCTAAACATTTTAGCCAGTTTATCCCTTCATCCATTTCATATACTTTTCAAGAATGTTGAATATACTTTGTAGACCTTTTTTTTGTGAAATTATTCGTTGTTGTTTTCAAACATTAAATGAATAAAACAGCACAGCAGCCTTGTGAATTAATATCTATATCTGTAGCTTGCACAGAAAGACTGCGAGACAGAGGGGAATTAAGTGACTCGAACAGAATCACAGAGAAAATCAGTGGTAGATTTGGGAGACTAAATTGTCTTTCTCGTATTCTTCCTGTATACATGTACCTCACACTTCATCTATGCCTCCAACATCATCTGTGATACACTCCTGAAAACTGCTGATTTTAGTAAGGTAGTTAGCTGTTTGACAAGGGTGTATTTGGCAAGTGCCAACTATAAATGACGTATGCCCTGTGCAGTCAGGATAGCTAAGTGGGATCCGTTGTCAATCTAATTGTTACTTTGATCTTGAAGGAATGAAAATATAAATACATAGTGAGAATGTTTCAACTGGAGCTCTATTACAAAGCCAATCACAGCAGCAGTGAATTAGTACAAACGAGCTTTTGGAGCCATCTCTCATGGCTATTCTTGCACAAACATCACTGAGTTGGTGCTGATTTGGCCTTGATACCCAACATGGCCTGAGAGCCCAGCAAACATGATGTTTTGACAGAACACACGAGGAAATTCTCACCTCCCTCCTTCTCATATCACTGACAAGAGTAGACAAAGTACATAAGGAAAGCCATAGTGAGTGGCTGGTCACCATAAAGAAGGATCAGGAAGAAACAGGCATTTGAAAGCAAATCATGGCACAAGAAGAAAGCCAAAGGAACAAAAAATTATCTAGCAGTATTAGCACATTAAAATTATGTTTCAGACCTCTAATGGCACATCCACACAAAGCACAACCATGCTTTCTCTGTAATTTCTAAAACTACTGACGAATGTGTCCAAATAGTAGATGGTAGAGCCCAATGCTTTGTGGTTGCAAGAATGTAGAACGTAGGGTGAGGGATGCAAGAGAAAGCCCAACTCATGTCATAATCAAAGGAAGGCTTTCCAGAGCACCGAGAGCTGCACAGTGAAAAAAATGTGTGGGTAAATTGGTATGCACCAATTAAGGACAGGGCATCACTGGTGACGCTTTAAATTGACCTGCTGGTGCCCAAAAGGAGTAAGAGGGTCTGACAGGAGAAGAATGCAAAGAAAGGGAAGGCTGAAAGCAATGGTAGGAGAAACGTGGTTATGTGAAGTAGCTCTGAGCATACTTAATGCTTCTTTTATAAAACACATAAGTAACTGAGATATTATTGACTGCCTGACCGGTCATTATCAGTCACCAGTTTGGTGAGACATAGCAGTGGGAGTAGCTCGTCATATTGAACATGAAGGAAGAGAAAGAAGGTGGTGACATTAAAAATCAGCAAGGGAAGGGTATCTGTCATTAAAAGATGGGAGTCTTGAAATAAAATGTGAAGGTGCTGAGGGATAAGATGGCACAACTGTAAAAGAAAGAGTTTGTATCTTAGTCACTCTGTGGCCATATTGAATATGACTTAAATTCTCTGTATAATTAACAGAGATAGGAACATTCATACATTTTGTTGCAAATTGATATGATCTTTTTTTGTCAGTGATCTGAATAAGATTGTACTGTAGTTTTTAATTTAGCAGATTAAGAAGCACAATTAAAATATCATGAAAAAGATCATAATCTAAACCTCTGGGTTTTTTTTGCTTATCCCTGCCAAGTTGATAACAAGAGCCGGTGTATGTAACAATTACCTCCACTACTGTAAATTTACTCTAGTTTGTGGGCTGAAGTGTTAATAAATACCTTGCAGTATTCCACAGGGAGAAGCTTTCCATCTAATTAATAAAACTGGGAAGAATACCCAGGACACTGAACCATATCTTTCTTATTAGTGTTGGCTTCTACAAAGGAGAATCCCTGAATCTCAACACATTAGTAAATGTCATACTCCTTGGTTGCACAGAGACCTCTTGAAAAACTGCTGATTTGCTGTAGAAAAAAATCACCATAGACTTTAGAAACAATTCAGGTAGGGAATATCAAGCATAGAAAATCAGTGTAAAGCGTGGCATGCGTTATAGCATCTCCAGATTTGTGCCACGTTTGGTGAATCTTAGAAAGCACACAATTATATCCCCATTTCCTTTCCATTTTTGGTCTGTACTTATGCTAATATTTTTCTCTGTGTCCAAGTATGGTCTTATTGCAGTTAGGTTTTTTAGAGACTTAGCAAAAACTGTCATTTACGTGTTCTCTAAAACAGGTTTCTTAGAAACACTTTATACTGATATGTAAGCTGCATGTAACTGGTTATTAAATGAAAAAAAAAAAAAAAAGAAAAAGGTTCACTTGAAGAAGGAAAATGTTTTAAGCCCAATACTGAAATGAAAGTCTTTCACAAAACATGTAATGCTGATCCCCTTTTCCTTTGCAGTAATCCATATCTGGCAAAAATAAACTCTGCCTCACTGTGCCTGAGCTAGTTCTGTTTCAAGGCACTTTGCAGTAAACCACAGATTAACAGCCTAACTTTCGGACCAGCACATAATTTTTTGCTGTACTTTATTAAAATCGTAGCAGTAATCTTGCATTATGCAATACTGATATGCATTCTCTGACAGACTGGACATTTACCAAAGTGAGTAAAAATTCATGCAGTTCTTTTGCAGAATAAAAATTGTAGGGTGGTATGTATGTGTTTTCTCACATTACTATCATTATTTTTATTAGACTGATGTAGCAAACTGGTATTACTGCCTCCAATCGAAATAGAAATAACATCTTTGCATTCACTTCTTACTTGAATTTTTTGCTCTGAAAAATGCTCCTGCTGGGTATATTTGTATCTGCTTTTCATCCTACTGATATGAGTGATTGGGAGGATAAAAAGAGGTAAAGCTACAGAGCTTATCCATAAGGTTGATGCTAATTTGGCTAAGTATGAGTCAACTGGATGGGAAACAGAGGAGGTAAAAGATCTGCCAGTTTTTTTGTCTGCATCCAGTCTTCTCAATTTTCATAGTCCATGCTTCAGCTGAGGTCTTCACTGAATTCTGCTAACTTACTAGAGCATAAGAAGGCAATTTAAAATGCTGTCCAGGAATCAGTGTCTAGCGGTGTCTGTATAGTCTAGTATTTTAGATGTTCTAATGTACTGTATATGCTTAAACCTTTCGATTGGGTTTGGGTCCGTCCCCGTCCCCCCCGTCCCTGTCCCCCCACCCCCTTAAGAATGTTTATGATGCTTCCACATACACTACAAGGAATAGATCAATTCACACTATGTACAGTGAATACCCACCATACGTGCAGTTTCAATAAAGCATGTTAACAGCAGATACTGGTCCTTAAAAGACCATATATCAAGCATCCTCAGCATTATGCTGGAAGAACCTGAATCACACATTCCCTTGCCTGTCTTCAGTTACAGCTTTGTTGACCAGTGACCCTTTGTGACTCTGTTCCCTGTTTCAGGAAACACTGCTCTGATCTGACCTGGGTGATTACATTATTATTTTGTCCTTCAGCAAGACAGTTTTTTATATTAAAAGAAGATACATCTTTAATAAGCACAGAATACAAGTTAATGACCAGGTGATCCTTATTCATTTCGGTAGCTTTTAGAATACCCTGAGTTTGCTTAGTACACATGCATGCGTATACAGGCCTATGCAAACACATGCTTATACATACACCTGGCTGTTTTTATGTCTATGATAACACCGTGGCTCTTCCGTATCTATTATTGTAATCTTTCTACAGTAGCAGCTCCAGAGTGAGAGCTCAGTTGCTGTGATTTTGAAATTCTTTGCCTGGGGCACATCTCTCTAAGCTCTTCTGTTCTGAACTCTAATTGTAGGAGTAGGCTCCAAACACCTCAAAGAAAGGCAGCCCAAATTCTGAGGCTTCAGTTTTTAGGAAACTAGGAACTGAATGCTAGGTCATAAACGTATACTCTTCTGTCTTCAGTAGTGATCAGCCTCGGGGGAAGAGACATGGACCCCATAGTAGGCAGAAGCCTCAGGAAAATGTTTTCTAATTCCTTATGCTTAGAGATTAGACTACATAAGAAAGAAAATCGTCCTTGTCCTTTTAGTTTGGATTTGGAATATTATACCTGGAGCTATTCTGGCTGTCCATGTAGGCATCAGCTCCCTCTCTAAGTTCTTGGCTTCAGTGACATCCTTTGGCAACTAGTTCCCCAGGCCAGCTACTCTGTGAATGAAGAGTTTTCCTCCTTCCTTCTATTTTGAATTTCCTACATTTCACTGCAATGGCGCTTGGTCTGTGTTATGAGACAAGGAGAATAAAAGCTTTAGACCTATTTTTTATACCATTAATTTATATATACTTTTACTGCATTCTCTCATACACCACCATCTTGAGGAAAACAATTCCTTCTTTCTGATTCTCTTTTCATAAGAGTTTTCCCAGGTATGTTTTTCTGCTTTACTTTCTCTGAACTTCCTCTAAATCTGTTGTACTTTCTTTGGAAAGGGCTGAGACATTCTGTTGTTAGTATTGGAAATCAGAGGGTACTGTTGATATTTTCCTTTTAACTTTTCTTGTCTTCTGAGGTGTTTTTAGCCTCAGCCATGAGCATGACATCAGTTTCACAACTAATCTTAGGCTACTGGAAGGGGTACTAATAGATGCAGTTTCCAAGCTAATGTTTTCACACTCTTTCCTGGAGTCTTTCAGAGTTGGTCAGGATGCTGCAGCTCTCCTTATCTTTTTTTTTCACCTAAAGATCATTTAGTCAGCCTTGTCTCACTCTGGAGCAACTAACAATACATACTTGGAAGGCCTTCTGTCTTAAATTAAAGGGGGCATTGAGGGACGTCACCTCCATAAAGGTACATTTTGGTCATGCAGGTACCGAGATCATATCTAATCCCCTTGTTCCTTTAACTTGCACTGAATTTTGAGAAGTATTTTCATATTCAAACTGAAAGTAAAATAATGTAGGACAATGTTGCATGAAATTGCATCTCTGGTGCTGCCTCCATTGAAAGCCTGTCATCTAACTTCACCCCTGTGCATCTGCTCAGGATAATGCATTTAGAAATCGGGGATGTTTTCCTTTGTTCAGTCTCGGAAGCAAGTGACCTGGATTCACTTTTAAGAATATGATTTGCAGACTTGTTGACTAGGCTTCTTCATTTGGAGGATGAGTTGATTTGTCCATATAAATCCCCTTTGTCAAATTTAATAGATGGATAAAATGACCCTTGCCTTCCATAGAAAAATGCATAGTCCTTAAAAAATATGTAATTTTTTTTGAGAAGTATGAGAGGGTTTTACATCTTTAAGAAACCAAACAAATTCCAAACTGATTAAGAGAGACAGAGAGAGAAGGTTGCTTTTCTGCAAGCCGCCAGCTTTCCCAAGTGTCTCATCCTCTCCCCTCTGTCATCCTGAGGCAATGTGCCTGCATTTGTGTGTAGATTTATAGTTTATCTTTATCTATGGCTTCATCTGTAGGTAGCTATTATAGCCGCCTTGCCTGGATATTGTTTGGGCCTGATAGATCTGTCTGTAGTTCATCAAAGGGGAGCTGAGTGGCTAAAAGCCATTGGGTCCAGCTGAGGATGAAATACGAGCCATCAGCCTTGGTAATGGCTGTAAAATTTCATAATTACACGGCCTTTATTACATTGCATAATGATCCTGAAGCAGTATGGAACAATTAATTAAGATTTTCAACCGTGGCTCTTTCAGAAATTAAAAGGTGCTAGTGGCTGAGAAATGGGGAAGTGTCTTGTCCTAAAAGCATTAGGGATGCTTAAGAAGTACTTCCTGGGTACTTAAAAAAAAAAAAAAGGAAAGAAAAGAAAAAGAAGTGAAGAAAAAAGACAAGAAAAAGAAGATCAACTAGTTAAGCAGCTAACATCAGAGTAACGTTTTTGTACTTCACTGCTAATTCTTAATGTCAAAGCTGGTTCTAAAACTCCTGCAATAGTCACTGCCATAAAGCTGTTCCTTTTCTGTTCTGTAAAAATTTTCATGCCTTTTTTCCCCCGTGTTCTGTTCTAGCCATTTGTCACATTTATAGAAGTTGAGCTCTGCACATTATTAAATAAATGCATGCCATGACTTAGGAGGGTCACTTAGCTGCGTATTGGGGTGTACTGACCAAGGATTTTCTCTTACGCACTTTCTTGTGTCTGAGGCCATTGAAATTCTTTGAAGATCTCTGCAGTTTGACAGACATCCCCAAGGAAGACTTTTTTTTCTTTACTGTTTTGATATTTTTCTTCCTTCCTTTTCTTCTTTGTAAATGCAGCATGTCAGATGTAATATAATATTTTCCATGAGATTGACCTCGGACCTGATCAGAAGTAATTAGA
>WAAD01002590.1:15888-69013 GCA_013389945.1 Fregata magnificens
ATTAGATTCCTAAGGTGCTCTAAAGGTGTCTCACAGGTTTCTGATGTACGTACTGAAAGAAAACATGTTTATGTATGTGCAAGGAATACGCAGGCAAGGGAGGCCTGAACCCGTGCATGTACACATTACCTGTTGTGATCAGTCCCTGGGTGTAATTCTGAAGGCCAGCAAACTGTGATCCAGATGTGGTGTGGAGTACTCACTGTGCCAATGCTAGTAAAATGGATGAAAAGACAGCAAAAATAACCCTGGCATTATCCACGCACTGCCAAAACTTTCAGGTCTTACGGGAAGGAATCTCCTTTTCACTACATGCCTCCCCCCCCACCCCGCCCAAAGTATTTTCATTCATACAAACTCTCGATATAACTCTTAGATAGGATGAGCATTGAGTAGTATTGTTTTTAAATTGACCGGTCATCATGTAAGGTCCTATCGTTCTAAATATTTTATGAGAACCTAAGGTTTCCCCGAGGCACCTCTAATAATAAACTTTCTGCAGAAAATTTAGAAAGGATTGTGTGTTTCAAGGAGGAGCCGGCTGCTTGAAGTAAATTCTCTTGTTGAGTCATTTATTCCCTTAATAGGAATTTTCTGATCTGCTGTCATTCTTGTTCACACACTGGGTGTCACTGCCTCTAAAACACTTGTCATTCTTTAATGGAAACAAAATAGTCATTGCAGTCGGAGCCGCAATGTCATTCTACTACCCCTTGCTGCGTCGGCAATAGTGAAAATGACAGAGCGGCTCTCAGTAGGGGTAATTAAAATGTAAATATTGATATTTTATTATTTGAAATTACTTTCCAGTGCGGCATTTAATATCTCTCCATCTGTGCGGCTCTGTTTAGCGGTCACTTTAGTGCAGCTCTGGGATGCCAAGCGGCGGCTTGATCCCCGTTATGTCAAAATGCTTGTTGCTGCTTAATTTTGATATCTAATTAAGTGGAAAAGTACAGTCCACACTGTAATCCATGGCATCTTAACCAGCTGCTTGGGTATATTTAGAATTAATCTCCACTATGGAATCATCCTAATGTATGCAATTAAGAGTCTGCCGATGGCTAATTAGGTGTATTAGAATCAGGCAGCTTCCTTTTTTTTTTCCTTTCTTTTTTCTCTCTTTTTTTTCCTGTGTGCGGACTGTTGTAGACTTAAGACATGGCTTCCAGAGTTGATCTTAATGGTACATGTACACTCAAACTAGGTAAACTAGAAATTTCACATTCATGTAGGAGAGTATGTGTGACTATTCCCCCAAACCGGGGAGACTATAAACATCATTTGAATTTTTTGGCATCTGCAGCACATTAAGAAAATCAGCTAACCAGTAGAAAAGTTTTAAAAACTGGGAAGAAGATGGAAGATGTGTAGGACAGTGTTCTGAGCTGTCATTTTCCTGCCAGAGGGCGAAAGAGTGTATTTAGCCAAACTTTCGCAACCCGAAGTTTCTGCTTTGGCTATGGAAAGATATTTTAGCTAGCTCAGCACATACAGGGTTAACACAGATATGTTGATTGGATCGTAAGCATGGTTGTCTCCATATGCTAATACATTCCAGTATTGGATTCATATTATTAACATGATTGGGGAATTCCTGGAAACCTGACTTTGCCTGATGGAGAGATGGAGGGAGCAGGGTTTGCCACAGCTCTCAGTGAGGAAATGACTGGTGGCTTCCCTAGGGGAGCAAAAGGCAAACAGCAGTGACCCAGCACTCTTTGAGGAAAAGCGCTCTCAAAGCAGACCCGCAGAGGTTATTAATAAAAGGCAGCACGTATTAAATGCACAAGAAATCCCTCTTTTCTGTGGAAGAAAAAAATATAAAATAATCCAACAAACTTGGTTTTGAAGCCTGATGTGCACCAGGCTGAGGAAGCTTGAACTCTAAATTTCTTGACATTCCCAGTCTGTGTGTGCAGTGGTTGGGAGGCTGATGCAAACGAAGGTTGAAGTGAGCAGTGCCTGAACTAACGCTGATTGTTGTTAGTTTTAGTTGGCTTCTTCTCTCAAGTTCGTGTTCTTTTTATTTTGTTTGGTTCAGTAAAAATTTAAGAAAAAGGGAAAAGAGTGGACTCTCTTTGTTCAATTATGTGCGATTGTAGTTTCAGTTCTGCTAGCTGAACTCTTTGAAGGATCTAGATAAGGCATACCACACACAGGGTATGGGTGTATAGTGATGACTCTTCTAAGCTGAACTGTGTTACCATTTTCTGGATTGGACTTTGAAAGAGATTCAGCCCTGTTCATGATACTTGTTGTTTTTCATCTACAGTCGCTTTACTAATCACAGGATATAGGGTTTTTTTCACCCACAAATCTGGCTTTAGTGTACCCATACTCAAATACATATGTCCACAACAGATTGAAGGAGAAGTTGTGTAAAATCAATATTTATGTTGAAAATATGATTGGTCTTTATTTTTATATAGGCTCAGTGAAAGAAAGCAATCAGGGTCATAAATACAATCTTGCTCCATTTTTTCCCATACAAATGTCTGACACACAGGTGATTCCTCAAAAATATGGCAGACACTTTAAAAAGCAGATTTTGTATAAAATGCTGTACCCCAGCCGCAGACTTTTCAAGTCTAGGGGCAAAGATGGTTTTAGGAGCATACCATGTCATGTCATCTACCTCTGCTGTCTTGAATAAGAGGACAAAAAAACCCCCATAGTCTAACCAAACCATATTCGAAGGTTACAATTTAAAGAACTGCAAGAGTTAACTTTAAATAAGCAGATCAGATCACATATGTAGTGCATTAGAAAGATTACCCTCAGGAATCTGCAAGTTCATATTGCTGACCTTAAGGAGACCTACAGCTACGTTGGGCCATATTGGACTGCCAGTCTGAATTTTAAAACTTTTTCATTGTCCTTATCTCACTGCAGAGAAGGCAATGCACAAGGATTGCCAACTGTCCAACATACAGGAAAAAAAAAAAGCAAGCAGTTTACTACTTATCAGGTCTTCCTCTGTTCTCAGAGCACCTAGTGATAAATCAAAATATAAGTGTTTGGCCTGGCTTCTTTTTGATATAAGGTTGGTATGAGTTTGGAGTAAAGCTATTTAAAATTGTGGAAGTTCCAGTGGTAAAACCAGCCCAAAGGGAAAATCGAGTATTAATGTGTTTAAATCTATTGTCTTATATTTTCCTTTTTCTCGGTGAATACTGAAATAATAAGGTGTGAAATGAAAATTAATGGAAATAAAGAGTACAGTACTTCAAACTGTATGATTCCAGAAATGCCATTATAAAGTACTCTATACAGGGAGGTCTTACCAAATCTTGTCCTGAAGCAAGGGTGACTCACCAGGTTTTTTCAGCTTTAATGTTTCACTGCAGAGTATTAGCAACTGAAGGTGGTTGTGTGAAGTCAGGGAGACATTCTTAATCAGTCATGTTTTCCAGCTCCTTTCCATTTCTATTGCTAAAGAAGCAGCTCACAAGAACTTGTGCTGTAAGTAGAAATATGAAATTTAAAAGTAGCTGCCTAGAAATATTCGGGTGGCTAAAGAGGTGTGTGTCTGATTTAAGTACTGAAATAAATTTGAACATTAGTGAGTTACATCTCACTATATGCATCTTATCCTGGGAAGAAGTGACAGTCTTAAATTGCTCGTGTTTAGCATTATCATGTAAGGTTTCACAGGGTAAAAGACAAACCAGAAATATTTCTAACTGATATTTAAATTACATTAACACCTTTTTGTATAGCTTGAGTGAAAGGTCACGCTAGACAAACGGCATCTTCACTGTTTGTAAATGTCTAATTTGCTGCTTTTAAATTGCTGTGAACTTCACTTACTTAGTCCTGCTGAATGAATCCAGTGTTGCAAATACTTCTGACAAGCGAATATTTGCTTAGTGAGAATCCATTGTTCGTAATGGATTGAGAGGGACGTGCAGTGTGAATGCATTTTTATTGCCGTGCCATCTCTCTGCTGTTGTTTCAGTGAGATGAAAGTAGCGTTGTGATAAAAGCCCCGGGTTTCTTGATGCTCTGTGTGGCATTTCCCGTCTTACTGGTAGGGGTAAGTGAAAAAGTGCTTATCATAGGCATTTTTTCGTGTTATAAAATATAAAAAATTGTCTATATTTTATAAGAACTTGGACAGCAAGAGTAAGGAATACAAACACACTTAAATAAAACCCGAGAAAGTGCACAGGCTTGGCCGAAGACATCCCAGCGCTCTCCGAATGCATTTTGCTTTTTGTACTTGACTCAGAGTAATTCTTGGGCACCTCTGTGTATGCAATCTGATCTTCCCTCTCCCGCGGCCACACAGCTAACAGATGGCAGTCACAACTCGTAGCGCAGAGAGCGCTGCTCACAACAGAGCCCCGGTGCTGCTTTTGCACTGCTCTGCTATAGGGGCAGAAGGAGATGCTACATAGCAAAGCATCACTTTGAAAAGGCAGTGGTTTTACTGTGCGAAAGTTGTTGGATGGAACTGATTTCTAAACATTACTTTATTTGTAGCACATCAGTCCTAAATAGCTTGGGAGCTGAATCCTGCAAACAGCCTAACTTGAGCCTTTGGCTGTATTTCTGGTCAATTGTAGTTTGTGATTTGGGACTTGATTTTTGATTTTCAAGTTTGGGCCAATACTTGTGCTTTTTGTTTCGTGAGCTGACACCTTTCACATGAAAATCCTCAGTCGTACTTAAATTTCAGCTTGCTATGGCATCATGTGTAGTTATTAGCCCTTTGACCAGGGGCTCCATGAGCAAATGGGTATGGAAAAAAAAAAAAAAAAAAAAAAAAAAGAAAAAGAAACCCTGAAATAATGGGTTCACCCTGGCATAATGAGTTGTATCTGTTTCTGTTCCAGCTTTCACCAAATTTCATCCATAATCTGTGAAATATGTTTGATGATTAGTGAGAGCACTCTCCTTCTGTTTCATGGTTTTCATAACCAGTGAAATGTTTGTGGTTGATGTTGAAATGTTGATATATATTTTTAGACCACAGAGTATTTTGAAATGCAATTAAAAATCCATTTTTTCTTGGATTAATATAATAAAAAGGATCTCTTAATTCAGATCTATGCGGGAGATTCAGCTCTAGATGTACCCTAAAAAAATGAATCATGCCATCCTCTTCCTTGGACTTCTGAGAGAATAATAGTAAGTGGCAGTCAGGCTATGAAGGTTTCCTTCAGCAAATACTGTGATCATGTCTAGAAAACATTATGTAGCCCTAGCAGAAATTTCACTGCTGAAATTTCCCTGGCCTTTGTTTACATCCCTGGAAGCCAGCTGAAGTTGTACGATGGATCCAGGCAAGCACCGAGTGCATGCCAGGAAGGGAGAGGAGGGCAGAGTGACAGCTGTACGTCCGAGAGCGCACTGGGCCTGAGTCTGATCTTAAAATGGAGTGGATTTTCTTTACGTTCACTTCTGTGCAGCCAGGATAAGCCTTTGGCCCACTGTTTGTCATTTGCCCATGAGGCCACACACTCTCTAAATAAAGTAATCTGGGCTGAAAGAAAAGGTTTTTTTCAAAGTGTTTACAATTTCAGTTTGTTCTTTTGACAGTGGTGACTGTACATCGTTTTTGAAATAAGGAAATTGCACTGGAACCACCAGTACCCATGAAACATTAAGAAGGAATTTAATCTATCAAAATTAAGTGTAAATAATTTTTAAAAATCCAACTCTGATATTTCAACTGTGTAAATATATTGAATCTGCAACATACTAGTGATCATGTCATTTTCAAGCACAGCTTTGATTATAAAAAATGTAAATGAAGGTATTTGAAGTACCAACCAGGGCAAGCAAGAGGAATATTTTACTCATAAAACTAACAATCACAAAAGCAACTGGTAAGATAAATGGGAGGTGATTATCAGAAAAAGCGAGCAACTCCCAGATTTGCCAGCAATTTCATACCTGGTTTGATGAAATATTCGGGTTTCTAAACGTACAGAGAGGAAGGGAAGTTCATTCCCTGCAAAGTGAAATAAACTAGGATTTGAGTCAGAATAGCCTGATTTAGGCATCACATCAAATGTTTAAGGCTGAAAATAATGGTAGGGATAATTCCAGCCACTGTCTTTTTTTGTCCAGTAGTTCTCAGAGTGCTGTGTGCAAGGCACAGATCTTACTTTGGCACTTGACCATCTGCAGCTGCTTCACTCTAGCCCCTAGTGAGTTAGTGTCCATGAAGTCCATCTTAATGAAGTAGAGGAAAGGGTCTTCAGGAATATAAAAGATTTACCCTGCTTAGCATGGAGCTGTATGCAATGTGAAATAGAGAGCAAGTGGTGCATGTGCTGATCTTTGAAAAGATCTGTGGTTTGAACAGCCCCGTCTAAGAGACTGCAAACTCTGTTTGGAGCTGACTTGGAGTGCTGAGCGCTGCAGAGCACGGTCAGCTCACCGCCGGTTGTTCCTATGATAAAAATGCTAAGGCCTTTTTACCTATTTATTTCTGCTTCCTTTGAGCTTTGGGTTTACTGGTATGCGAAAGGAAAAAAAAAACCCAAGCATATGTTCGGTTGCTCAATCAACCTTTTCTCAATCCACACTCGGTGATCTCAGTGAGTCATTACGGCATAATTACAATTTGAGTGTGATACGCTGTTTGTAGAAAAGTATCTATTTTTAGCTGAAGAAACACTACAGTCCCTGAAAGGAGGAGAAAGAGAGAAAAAAAAGGAAGGAAGAAAATCCGTAACCAGCAAATCAGTGCTATTGTTAACTGATATTACGAGACACCCTGTAGATTTACAATGCTTGCATTCAGCCACATAAAAACCGCACTGAAAGGAATGCCTACCAGGGGTTAAATTCATATGCCTGTGCTGCAGCCTATTTCTGTCAACACTCAGCTCAGGAAATAAACATTTATGCTTTCTGAAATGAAAGTGTATTTTTGAAGACTAGCCGTCAGATATTTTTTGCCCTTCACACTTTCAAATGCTTAGCCTTTTTTGTAAGTTGACTGCAAAGTGCATCAGTTTGCTAGGCAAAAAGAAAAAAAAAAAAAAATCTTGACAAGTGCCCATGGCATCATTGTCAAGCACATGAGCGTCTAGTAGAAGATGGCAGGAGGATTGGCACAAAACATGCTTCCTTCAAGCTTCTTACCTCAGGGGTACCTGACTCTTGAGAAGCCTTTCAATCCTTCCAAATGACGTTATTCCAAACTGTCATCTGGTTTATTTGGAGTGCGCTGTATCGCAGATAAACATGCTATTTAACTGCAGGTCAAGGTACAGAGTCATTCTGCTAGCAAATGCCTGAGATACATTAAATAGCATTGACTTGGGGAGGGAGATGGAAAGAGATCAAAGTTGTCACCAATATGGTACACGCTGAAGGGGAAAAAGGTACACAACATTGTATTTTAAAAAGCCATTATGCAGTTCTACATTTAAAACATTGACCTGCAAGACTTTTCAGGATTAAGGAGCCGTACAATGCATGACAAAGTTCAAAGCCATGCCGTCATGCGGCATCTCAGGGTGGTTGGGAAAGAGCTTACAGTTGTGACTGGGAAGGCTACCACCGGTCCAGAAAGCTGGAAGTGTATTTCCTCTGATTTGGAGACTTTTTAAAAAATAGTTACATTTTAAAGTAGAACATGTCCACTTGTCACAGAATGTGGTTGATCTAGGGGATTCATATAAGAAAAGTTCAGAGAATCAGAGCACAGTTTGGCATGAAATAAGTATAACCTCCTCCAAACAATTAAAAATAAATCTCTGTATGTAAATACATATGCCTGTGTAATCTATTCTTTTAACCGCAACTTGCTGAACATCTATTGGTGCTATTGGGCATTGGTGTGATACAAGAGACATGCTGGATGCTTTCACATTTTCTGAAAAATCAAAACAAAACAAAACCAGATTAATTACAACTTGATGCAGCTTTACATTGCCACAAGAGATGCCTTTAAAAGTTAAAACATGCTTTCACTGAGTAGGCTTTCAAGGGGAAGTTACTTCGATCAGGAGGAAAATAATCATGTTTATTTGATTTATTATTGGAGAGCAGAACAGTGTGGTTTATATTTGCCAGTTTTTCTATAATGTAAAAAATGTCTTTTGATTTTTTATGTGTCGTATAAAAACAATTAGTATATTTACTGTGCCAGAATGCAGATTTTTCAAGAGTGCGGTACAATAAATTATAGGCAACATCCCATTTTCCCCCCTCACAGGGCATATGTAATTTCCTTTGACTGTGGCACACAATAAATGTTATTGAAACATAGCATTATTTATTTAAAAAAAACCCAAACAAACCTGTACTAAAATAGATAAGTAAATAAAAGAAGGAATTTGGGAGTTTTCAGAAAAAAAAGAACAGAGAGAAATTGCAGGTTAAACTTTTTTAATCAAAACTGATTTTATTGCTTTTTGCTTAATTAAACTCCTCAGAAGTGTGTGAAACATTGTTATACCTGAAAAATTGTTAATTTGTAAATCACAGGGACAAAAGGGCTCCACTGCAACTTTAAAGTTTCTATGCACGTAAATGTCAATAGAGTGCCTTCTCCATCATCAGCACTAAATTCACATTGATGCCTCTTTTCTTCTCTGTATTGATCCTTCCATGAGAACGTAGATTTGTATCTGTTAATTAATGCGTCCTGAAACAGCGTTTGTATTAATCAGGCAGATAAGAAAAATTGGATGCCTGCACCCTCATGACAACCGTAAAAGTGCTGGCCCTGATAAAATCGTGGATGGACCTCAATAAAAAAGTTCCTCCTTCCACTCAATAAACTAATCATCCTGCTTTTAATTATTCGGCAGAAAGATGTGTGGAGATTGGAGAATGTGTAAATCTATTTACTAACAGCAGTGTCTGGGAGGGAGAATGGGGCTGTCACAGGACAGTGCTGCAGGCTACGTTCTCTGTCCATCTGCTACTGCAGAAAAACTGGTTCTTGAAAGACGGGAAGGAACAGAAATGTTGAAGCTAATTGAAATCATGAATTCCTCCCTATAACCTTTCAAATGATTATTTCTTCTCCATTTCCCTCTTATTTATTTTAATCGCAGATGTGTTATTTTCCATTGTCACCTCTTCAAGGGTTTCCCGTTGTTGTTGGCTCAGTTTTTGTTGGTATTTTTTGAAGGCAGAGAGCTACAGTTCTATCACAAGACTCAAAAGACACTAAGAGAAAATGAAAACAAATAAGGAGGGGGAGAAAAATGAGAGCGAGCGAGCATGCAGCCAGTTTTATGTTTCATTTTTTATGGATGCCTGGTGGTTTGGATGTGAGGTTTTCTTTTTTATTGTATTAGCTTTGCTGCTTAGTGCTTATAGAGGAAATCTTGTTTGGAGTAGATGCCTTGCAGATTTGCTAGTTCATGATATATGCCTGCTTGACGGTAACTCTCGACTTCAAAACAGAAAAATGCATTTAAGTGTAATTGAACGCCAAAAAGAATGTTCTTACAGCGGGAACCCTGTCAAAGGACATGTAAGCAGCTCCATAAACAACTAAATGAAAGCCTCAGACATGTCTTAAGACCCTTTAAGAAAAGCTTGACTAATCCCCTTTGATGATTTTATTAAGTACTTGTGGTTGATGGTGCCAACTGGCAAACTACTGCATTTCACCAACAGGCCAGGAAAATCACTTCCTCTCCCATATTGTTTTGGAGCTCCTAATGTGATTGGGATATTAGCAGTTTGATATAATAAATTAACAGGTACTGTAAACAAGAGTCTGAAAAGGTAAGACAGTAAAGATGTTTGCCCTCAGTGATCCTATTAGAAAAGACAGTAGGAAAAATAAGAGCAAAAGTTAAATTCATTAAGAGGCATTTATTAAATTTTCAGTTGCCCTCAGAAAAAGGATGGTGTGACTGCTATTCAGTTGGCGCTTTAATATGCCACCCTGTTATTTCAACAAGTGTAGCAGAGACGAGAGCCATTACAGAAATAATTAGCATCTTCTGAGGAGGGTAGGTGTTACTTCTCTTTCCCCTGAGGTTAAAGTTCAAAGAGATTTTTCCTCTTTGTGATAAACACCTTAATTCTGTTAAAACATCAAATCTTCCCTTTTAAAAAAGTTTTTTTTTCTCTCCTCAATTATCCTTCTTGGTTTATGGTAATGATGAACAGAGTCATCAGATCCCTGTTTCACAGCCTCAGGTTTTAGAACTAAGCATGAGTATTTCAGAACAAAGACGACATCATACAAATTGCAGACTGTCACTGCAATACTCACTGCAATACTCCCCAAATTAATAGGATTCTTACAGAAAGAGTCTGGGAATTCCAACTTGTTTATAACTTCGTACGTTGATTAGAAAACATTTGCTTTTATATTGATTTACTTTCCTGTAGTAGGATGGGGAGGAAAGGCACAAAAGCAGAAGGGAGAATAATAGAGTACGTACATGTTTTATCACAATGTATATAGAAGTATATAAAAATAAATAAAAAAGAGGAGCAGATTTCTGACAAATCCAAATGCGCTTAATATTCTTCCTGTATTTTTTTCCTATTCAGGGTTCTCCACTTTGTCTCTAGCTGACCAGATGAGCCTTCTGCAGAGTGCTTGGATGGAGATTTTGATTCTCGGTGTCGTATACCGGTCACTTTCTTTTGAGGATGAGCTTGTATATGCTGAAGACTATATTATGGATGAAGACCAATCCAAATTGGCAGGCCTTCTTGACCTTAACAATGCCATACTGCAGCTGGTAAAGAAATACAAGAGCATGAAGCTGGAGAAAGAAGAGTTTGTCACCCTCAAAGCTATAGCACTTGCTAATTCAGGTTGGCAGAGTGGCATGACAGTTGCTACATTTTTAATATGTCACTTTTTTTTTTCTCCGTAATACTTTCTGCATGCTTGTTTTAAACATGGTTTTAGAATAAGAAATTGTTAATCAGACCTTAGTCTAAAAGGCAACAAACAAAGCAGTTCAAACTAAGAAGAGCTTTCTGATTCTAAGTAATTGTGGAATATGGTCCTAAGGGACTGGAGAATACTGCACTGTATGATTTGGAGAGTATTTTACAGGCAAAGATCCTTTCAAATGAATATAGATGATGTTCTCGTAAATCCATTCCGTAATCCAGGCAAGTCTAATCATTGCAATTAAAACAAACAGAAAGGATGCATGAGAATATGCTATATACATTCTCTTTAAAGGCAGCTACTACACCTTTTTATTTGATAGCGTAAATTCAGGATATGGGAGGAGGGAGGAAATTCTTATTTAATCTCACAAGGACCACACCTTACCTTACGGATCCTCTGCGTTCATGAGAATGCTCCTGCAAAAATTATTACCTGTGCAGCAAGGGTTAAAAATCTCAGAAAGCATTTTTTTTCTGCATTTGAATTTAAAAGTGCTGAAGCAGTGAATACTGTCAGATAAGTAAAAATCGTTTGTGCTTTGTTGTTTTTCCTTTTGTGTCTCCTTAATGCTTTATTGTGGTCTTAAGTCCCTTTTAGCATTTGCATAAAGTTCACGATAGATCCCTCTTTAATGACGTGCCGATCATTAGATACCTGTGTGTCAATAACATGCTCTGATGCTATGTTCCATTGACAGTCACACCGTGCCCCTCCATCTGCTTTTGTTTTGACCCTATCTTTGAACTTTATCTTGGTTGCTGGCCAGTAGTTTTCCCTTTAATTACAAGAAGGAAACTGTCAATAAAATCTGTTAAATGGGATGCAATGAGTGGCTTGAATGGGCGGACGGCTATTTGTTCAAATTCTGCAGCATTCAAGGTATTGACAGTTTGTTTTCTGGGGCCATATGTGACGATCAATCTCAGGCTGGGCTCAGCCGCGCTGAAAAATGAAAAACCAGATTGCTTTTGCTTACTTGTGGATGACGACTTGTGATTTGGCGCGGTCCTAGTGAGATGAGACCTTCTGCCCAAATTGCCCCCCTGAGAGCCAGGACGCGTGACTGTTTTTAGAAATAATTTTTTAATTGATTTTGTAATTAACAGTTCATCTACAATATTGATGCATGAATCCTCAGATTGATAGGAGGGAAATTGTTTTCAACAATGAAGTTGTACTTTCCTATTTGTCTTTGTAATGTGATTTAGCACTCTGCATTTTTAATTGGAAATATAATTCAAAAACATGCAAAGCCAAAATGCTTATTAGTTTCTTTGTAAAATATTCTCCACCCCACTAACTCTGCCCTTAGTTTTAGGATATTATCTTATTTCCAGAATAAACAAAATGCTGAAATGCCTCTCAAAGATCAAAATTATTTTTAATTGAAGATTTATTTATAATTTTTGACCAGTGTAAATAGACACTTGAGGATGCTTTGCAGCTACAAGAAGGATTTTTCTCAAAATTGGTCATGCTTAATGAACAGAGCAAGAAAGTTACCTGGAATTAGGAGTCTAAATTGAGAAGGTTTTTTGTATTTATTTTGATTCTGTAATTCAAAGACTGAATTAGAAATATTTCTATAGTTTACTTGATAAAAAGGGTAAGGGGCTAGAATATAGGGATATGGTGTTAAATACCCCTCATGCCTTTTTCCCCCAAAAAAGACATGCAGTGTTTAAGTAATAATAAAAGATACTGCTGCCAAAAAAAGTTTAGTCATACATTGTGCATAGAGTGTGTCAAAATCATCTGTAGCTTCATTAGCTTGGCTGGGAATTACAACCAGGATAATGTCAGAGATAAATACAATTCAGCATACTAAAATTCAGGGCACGTTGAGGTGAAAACATTTCCTTCCCTCATCTTAAAAGAAATAAAATTGCTATTTTAAAATCAAAGTATTGCAAGGAGGAGTTAAATAGCAGCCCAGCCATTAGACTTCCCTTTCAACAGAATGTTTTGACTACTGATATTCATCATTTCAGCTTCAGGTTGTACATGCAGCAGATACCAAACTTCTCTCAGCTGTAGCTAAGCTAACCTGTAGGTGTAAAATAGCACCTGCAGAATTACAGGCCATCAAAGAATATCAGACCCCTAGCGTTTTAATTTACAAATGCTGCTAAAATTAAAGTAAAATTACAGTAAAATTAAAATTACAGTAAAATTAAAGTTTTTGTCTTTTTTTAGGCAAAACCAGAAATAGCTTATTTTCACATAACTATGAACTTGATTAATGTAAATGCAGCTGTATCCAAAAAAAAAGAAATAAAATGCCATTATAAAATCAATCAGTTAGCAATTCACATTTTAATATATTTTGTTGCTACATCTGCTTTCTTCTAAAACTTCCACTATTTATTTTTTCCGGTTTAAAATATAGTAGCCTTTTATAGCTGTAGAGAGAATGGATGAAGTAGAATAAGAAATCTTAGGTGTTTCAGACATTTTTGCCATATCCGCACTGTCTAGAAAGAATCCCAAGTTGACTCTACTGTAAACAGTAGACAAAGATGGTTTTATAGCTCTGTATCTGTGTTAGTGATTTATGATACAGTGTCATAGTACCTTCCCAGCTGATGTATAGAAGCAGGAAAAAGAAATTGTAGATTGTCTTCATATTGATTGTATTTTGTTTGAATAAATACCACAAGCTTTGTTTTGGCCAATGAATCGCAGTAGCACGAGCATTAAAACACCCCAGCTGCTAACTTTTCTTTAGGCCTACAGAGTCTGCTTGTGCAGTACTCGGTCCGAGATAATCCTGCCATTTGGTTTCTAAAAGGTGGGGAGGAGGAGCCGTTTTTCAGAGAGATTCTCTGACAGCCGTTATCAAACGTTCCCTTTGCAGGGTTGGCCAATGCCACACCGCTTCTATAAATTTCTAGAAATGCAAGATGTATCAACCTTGTAGATTGTCACTGATTTCAAATGGAGTGCAAATAGCATCTGAAAAGTTTAAATACATATATGAGAGCACAATACTGAAATGTATAGACATTTCAGTCCTGTGTACATTAAAGGCTATACAGGCATGATTTCAACAGTTACATTTCATACGTAGTGCTTAATATGGAATTTATCAGGTTAGCTTTAAATATCCGCATTGATTCGAGAGTAATTAAAACAGCCTTTATGTGTGAACTCCAGAGAAGTCCCTCTCACCACGGCATTGCCCTTGTCCTGTCAGTATCACAAGTTCCTTCCATCTTTCTCTACCTTCTCTACACAAAAGCAAGTAGGTACCTTGAAGCTGCAGGATGCAACAGCCTTGCATTCCACCTCACACCGCCCAAATGAAGCAAGCTGGCACCAATGAGCACTTTGTTTACCCACGCAGAAAATCAACTTTGAATGGTTTCCAAAACATGCATGTACCAATTACTTCCTCGTGTGTAAGGGAAGTTGAAATATTTACAAAATACGTTTGAAGTGTACACAAGTGCGCACAGAAAAGATGACCTGTTTGTCTCTTTTGTATTAGAAAAGGCTTTCATGTATCGATTAGGTAATACTAAACAGGGAGTTGCAGGTGAGCAGTTTTTTGAAATTGCCTAATCAGTAAGGACTAAATTGTGCCTTCAGGCTAAATGTTGCAGAAGAGTTTAGGAGTCACAACTGAGACCAGATTTTTAAGAGAAGTTCAGTTCCCATCTAAGACCTATCATAAGGAACTAGAGTGTCAAAATACATTAGCACATTGGAAAATCTGATCCGTGTGTATCTGCCTAATAGGCTGCTGGCCTCTTGAAAAATCTGACCCAAATGTGGATGCTAGGCACTTAAAAGTATAACCCTGTGCACTGTTGAAAATTTAATCTTAAACGCTAATACTAGCTGTCTAGCCTGTACCACCAGAAGGAGAAAAGGACCTCCGCTCACCACCACAATCTCTGGTCTCTCTTATTAGCTCTCCTAAAAAAAAAAACCCAGCGCCCTTTCAATACTGAAGGATTGAGAACCAAGAAGTATCTTGTGCATTTTAGCATAATGAAGCACAGATCAACATTGATGCCAGTAAAGTTACACAATCATCTATCCTGGTAAAAAAATTAGTTCGTTCTTACAACTTATTTAGCTTCCCAGCTACTAAAAAAGTGTACTCAGAGCATTAGGCTATCACCATTAAATAATATTATCATAATAAAAATTAATTGGTAGAATCCTATAAACCACTTATTCCACAGGACATCATCTTTATTCCCAGTATAGACTGTGGCTTATCTTCTGTCACAACATACTATATTTAGTTTCTAATAATGTCAATTTTTTCATTTTATTCTATTTAGTCATCTTGTTAGTGTTAGAATTCATGCTTAAAATGCATCTATGGTGAATAGGCATATATGAAATATAGATATACACCTGTGTGTTATTGGTGTGTTACCAATGTTTGTTTTGCCAAATATGAATAGCAAGGTCTGTTAACTCTTTCATGTAATTTTGTATAGAGAGTGGTACAGCATAGAAACAAATTTTTAGAAAGGCAAGTGGCCACTATAGTCAGAGTTTTTGTGTTGCTTGAACACAGTTTCTTCCTCATATTTTTCATGTGATCAAATAGATGGCACCCACAATTCTTCGAGAAAATAAATAACTCTGCTACCATTTGCTTAATGATAGCATTAAGCAAATGGTAGCAGAGTTAATTAATGGTTTACATTTTTTTTTCTTTTTCTGGTAGTTGGTCTAGTAACTGAATAACTTTGAGATATTCCTCACTTAGTTATGAAATAAGCAGATGATATTTATATGTTAGGAGCCTGAGACTCACGAAGGGCAAGAAGTGAGGCCAGCCCAGTGGCCGGCAGGAGGACGGAGCCCTGGGTTCCTTACTGCTGGGGCAGGACTGTAAGGGGAACGCTGTGCTGCGTCTGCCAAGGGCCAGCTCTGTGCTGACACGCAGATTTTCTGGGTAGGAAGGCAACGGTATGAACCGCTGTGTCACCAATGCAATTGCTAGTCTTCACTCTTATTCATCCTGCTTTTCTACAGCACTAAACTAGTGGCTCTCAGTGGTAATTATGGCAATTACTTATATCTTGTAGTGGATAAAAAGGACTTTGAAGCATTCATTCAACATTTTCTTTTAGTTAGTATCTTACCCCCCAGCTCTATCATTCGAATTCCCCTTTTCCAGAGTTTTAGTAGCCCTATTGAGTAGGTACTCGAACCAGTTCATAGTATACAATTTGTTCTGCATTGCGGAAATATTCCTTTATTTATTGCCCTCACTGCCGATCCTAGTGGAAAGTAAGCCATTTCAGGAATAAAAAAAAGGTGGTTTACTTACCTTATGCCTGTGGTTTTAGTTCACTGCTAATCCAGTTAGCCCCTGAAATAAATAGGCATGTTCTGTGAAGTAATTTCTTTTCTTACTACATCTTCATTTCCTACTGTGTTTTAAAACTGTTTTGAGGCTTCAGTTTTCATGTCTCTCCTTAAAAGTAGGCCAAACCAGTGCAATCCAGACTAAGACCTTGTTCACCAAAATCAATAATACAAGCCTTTGTTTTACTTTTTTGGTTTCCACTGCCTATAATTCCTTTGGACAAGGAATTCTTAATTTATTCCTCTTCAACGTCCAGCATACGTTCCGATTGAAGTGTCTGTTTCCAATAGAATAATCCAGATGTCAGATCGTTTTTACTGTACTCTTTTGCAAGGGAAAATATTCTGTTTGCCTATGTGCTTGTCTCTTAGGCGAACCATGCAGACCCCAGCAAATAGTTCTGTTCAGGAAGGACAGGCAAATAGGTGGTCAAAATTAAGTATATTTTTTGGTCCTACACAGGGAGGACCAAAATATCTGGGGCAATTTCAATTCTAGACTGGAAAAGGATGGGAATTCTTGCTGGGTGAGGGAACCAAGAACCTCATTTGATTTGCTATCGACAGTTTACATGGGTTGCTTCTATCTTAAGTAATATGCTTTTCAAAATATCACTGTGTTGTGTTTCTCATAAAAATTGCACAGAAACACAAAGTGGGCAAGCACTTTCCAAAAAATGCAAGTTTCCCAGTGTAAATCTGGCATACATTTCAGGCAGGAGAGGAAGGGGTTCTGTAATTCTGAGAACAGTTCACCCGTCAATAAACACTGCGATGGTTTTTGTGGGGTTTTTGGGTTGGCAATACAATCTAGATAATAAATTCCTCGTATGTGAGACATAATCCAGATTAGGATTTTGTTGTCTTTACGGAAAGCAAAACCCATTTTGCCTGCTGTTCTTACTCTTCGTCCCATCCAGTTCTTCCAGGATCGTACAACTTTCTAAACCGATTTATCTGGTTTGGGTTTGTGAACTGCTCAGCTATACAGAATCACAAACATCACAGCGATTGCCCTCTTTCGAGTACTTGTTGATATTTGCCTCTCTGATGTGCTTTATCAGCATCTTAATGTGCGCGTTCGCTGCTGCTTACTCCCTGCTGCTTGATTCACTATAATAATTTCTTCCTTTATGCTGCCTGAATTTTCTGACATGAAGAAATACTTCATTTGAGAACCCTGTGTTTCTACCACTTCTTGGTGATGTTATATATACAAGATGTTAGATATACAAAATACATACATACCAGCCTTTAACTTTCCTCAGAGCAGTATTTTGAGACGTCTCCTTGCCCTCAGGTCAGGTGCTTTCCAATCTTTAGCTAGTTGTCACCCTTTGTGGTATGTTCTAAATGATTCCTGGGCGGCTGGATATTTGTTTGCTGCATTTGAGATGAAGCTTGAATTTGAAATGAGGTAGATTGTAATCTGAATTTCTGTCTGGATCTTGTGGTGTTTTTCTTGGACGAGAACTCTAGTTTTCTCCCATTTCTGCACGATTATACAATCAATTGGCTGATCAGAAGAGGTACAATTCTATTTTCCCATCCTGTGATGGGGAAAGAAAGCATTTGCAAGGGTAGAACGAGATTCTCAAAGCAGACCTCAATGAGTCAATGTCCTCATTTGTTGATCACACTCTCTCCCATCGCAGCACTGATCAGCAACAACTTTTCCCCCTTCTAGACTGAAATCCCATGTTCTCAGCAGCGTGTCATATCAGCAAATCTTGTGTTTGTCTGTTGAGTTCTTCAGTTTCACCAGCCTGGGATCCTTTTTTTGCAGGGCATTTAAGATCAAATCCTGCTTGCTTTCAAATGACAACACTTTTAAATTGCCCTGTTTAATTTCATTCTTTTTATAGGCACTGATTTTTAAGTGTATTACATCTGGGTATAGGTTTCCTCTGGATATTACCTGTGTAGGATGTAATTGTAAATTATCCAGACTGTCTACAAAGCCACTTGGAAAAAAAAAAAAAAAAAAAAAAAAAAAGAATAATTTTTTGGGGTTTTCTTGGTATGGGAAGAACATTCAAAATCTTGTACCTAACTTACAATTCAATTTCATATTGTCTGTGGAATTATTTCTTTGTTTCTGGATTGTCACACAGACTGCATTTCCTTAAATTATCGTGGTTCTTGTTGACATTGCCCTCTCTTACTAGTGACAATTGGGTTTATCAGCAATAAATTAACCTGCTCTGAATTCCCTTCTACATCTGCCAGTCTGTAGTTACTGAAAAGATTTCTCTTTTCTTTTATTTTTCCTCCTCTTTTCCCCTTGGCTAGTTCACCATTTGCAACCATTTTCCTTATTTTCAAAGGCTTATGCCTGAGGGATTAAGATCTACATTCATTTAATATTGGGAATAAAGTGGAAGTTCCAAACTGCAAGGCTAAAACCTGAAGAAGGATCTTTGTAGAGATTAATATTTTCCTGAGCAACCTGCGAGCTGAATCATGGTCTAATTAAATAGCACAGCTTTAGTGAGTTTGCATTTAAACATTAGGAGACCCTAGAATGGGTAAAACTGAAATGAGTTTGAATCTTTTCTGTAAATGGGAAGTTAAATTATCATAGTTACTTGATTAAATAATTTTTAAAACTTTCAAGCTAAATCACCGTTTTAAAAGAACAGTTTGAAGTCTTAATCACTGTTTGGAAGTGCCCCTCTCTCTGCTATTTTTTCTTACCTCATTTCCTGTGACAAAATCTGTTTCCCAAGGCACAGCGTCCTCAACTCTGCTCCATGAACCACTGTTAGGCAGGGAAGTGCTTACATCAGGCCAGTGGAGAGCTGACTGGTCACGTTCTTCCCAGCTGCTAAATTGATTTCAAAGACAGCAACAAATGCATTAACTGCTTTACTACTATTACTTTTCCATGTAAGCAATTGCTCTGTTTACTGGAGGGATGGTATACAATCACCCCTGCAAGGAGAGGATAACATCCCTTTTTTTAAGATGTTGTCCACACAGTGGAAGAGTTTGAGAGCATGGAGTGTCATAGCTGTATCAGAAGGCAGGTTGTGATTCACCTTCTGTTCTTGCATTTAGTTCACCCATGCAAGGGGTGTTCTCTTCCTCTTTTCTCTCCTCACTCAGTTTCTGTGTAAGACGTATGTAGAGCATATATATTCCTAACGCTGCAGGCCAAATTGCTATGCAGAGCTAAAGATCTCAGGCAAATTTCATCTCTGTGTGAAAAATATATTAGTCCGGACTCCGTCCATGTATTTGCAAATTCAAACATGGTCACAGTTACAAATGCTGATTCTGGGAAGAATCAGACCAGTTTTGTAGAGGGTTAAAAACTAAACATTTATAGTCAGGTTCTCCAGAAAGACCTGTCTCTTTATGCAGTATGGTATAAAAAAAAAATCACAAGAACTTGGCGAGACTTTGACTCGCCAAGCATTTTGTTGCTGCTAAAATGCTTCTGTCTGGTTCCCCAGCAAAACTGGCCCTGGCACTGTCGGTCTGGGAAGAGGAGGAAAAGATGTGTAATTTTTGCACAAACTGTGCATGTTTTGTAGGAAAGTTATTTGGAGTAGCACATCGTGTGTTCTGTAGCACAACAGTGAATATCCAAGGACTTGCTAAGAGTCAGGGAGTAAAGAAGACAGTTTGTTTGGAGTTTGCATTCCAAATTAAGCCCGGTAGTTGGACACTATGCTTAAGACATCAGTCACGTTTGTGTGTGTGTGTTAGCATGTCTGTATCGATCACATCTGTTTGTAGGACACAGAATTTGGGGATTTTCTCTTATTGACACAGAATTATTTAATAGAATTGCCGTATTAGAAAACTATCAAAAATGTATGGATTTGGGGAAGAGTCTCACATTAATTAGAACTAAATTTTGCTAGAGGTAATATTTCCCTGTCACCTTTTTTAAAATGTTGTAGCTTTCTTTTTCCCTAAGAGAGATATTTTTGCATTTCTCTGCTTTCAGCACAGTGCACCTTGATGTGCAGTATCACATCCCTGCAGCGTATGTCTTAACTGCATGCTTCTTAGAGCATGTATTCGCTAAGACTCAGAATTATTAAACATGTAAAATTCCCATAGGACTCCATTATGTGTAATTAACAGATAAACTGTCATCAGAATCAATAAAACGTGCTAAATGATCCAAACTTGTATATAATTAAGTGTCTGTTTTAGAGCGGGAGCTGAAACTTTTATTTTTTTTCTTTTCAATTTGCACATTTGTTTTGACAATAGAAGCTGGAACATTTTTGTTAACCTGTTACTTACTGGTTTGTGTTTTGGTTTACATGTTTGTGTTTGAAAAGAGAGGTATTTACTATCTGGCCTAATTATCTGAGGAAATAGTTGCACGTCAGCTTTTAGGAAATGAATCTTAGATGCATCTTAATTCTCTGAATGTAATTCAGATATTTGAAGCACGTGCAAAATTTGATGTTGTTATCATCAACAGGGTAAAACATGAGGCTCTATCAAAATACTGATCCAGGGCATCAGACTGCTTAATACAGGGCTTGGAAAAGATGATAGAAGTGGGTTCTTCACCATCCAACTCCTCAGTCACTATTCTGTCTGGGAACAGGAGCTGTATGCAGAAACCAAAAATTAAGATGCAAAGCAGCTTTGTACTAACTAGAGTTTTCAAGGATATACTTTAATAATGCCATGTCCCAGTTTCACCCTGAGTTAAGCTTGCACAGTGTAGCCTATCCCTAGGACTTGCACCCCCTTGCAGCAGTTAGTTTTTCATATGGTGTTTTATCGGCTCTGTAAGTCTGTCGACCATCCAGATTTTGGTAGCTGATAGGGGGCTGTTTGGTGGCCTCTTTAACTACGACTGTTCTTCCTTACTTGCATTCACCTCACTTTGGACCACATCAGGGTTTTTTTGGCATTTACGACTACATAAAAGTCAGAGAATTAGGGCTGCTTGTCTGAAGTCATCTCAGCATGGTCCAGTAACTGCGTGTTCTCAGGGACGTCTTTCCTTTCTGTATCTACGCTGTTGAGGGTTTTACAGTTATTTCAGTTAGATCTTTTCTTTTTATTTCACACTTCCATTGCTTTCATCTTTCCGGGTCATGGAGCAGTTTAGTTTAGTTCCTGGTGTGCTTTGTGTCTAGGCTTGTCACCCAATACTTACACCACCAGAACATCTCACCTGGAAAGGTGCAGGGCGAGGTGCTTGCTTTGAGTGATTTAGAAAAAATGCAAAACCCCAACAATAAAAAGATAAACCACCCTCTGAGTGGGTGGGAGAGAAGGATTACACCTTGTAGGAGATGTTAGCTTCACAGAACAAAAGCTGTTCAGGAACATACTAAGCGTTGCCTGTCTGTCTGAATGTGCCTGAGGGAGAAAAAAATTTGCTAAACCTATCAGGAAACCACATCAAACCCGCTTTTCCCTTGTGTCAGTGCAGTGGTCCTAATCCCGCGATTAGCAT
Organism: Fregata magnificens; assembly: GCA_013389945.1. Classification (NCBI taxonomy): domain Eukaryota; kingdom Metazoa; phylum Chordata; class Aves; order Suliformes; family Fregatidae; genus Fregata; species Fregata magnificens. The sequence continues at coordinate 37,515 of WAAD01002590.1, forward strand.
CTCTGAGCAGTGGGTAACAACCGTGGCTTCCGACTCCACAGCCTTGCAGCCTGACACAGAATTCGACCCAGCTTTTCCATAGTAGGGCAGTCATTCTTGCTTCCCTGAAAAAACGCAGACCTCAATTCATACAGCCCTTTGGCGCTATCATTTCTTCAAAGCAGTAACTGTAAGAGATGGTTTATGGAGCAGCGAGGGTGACTGCTTTACTTGTTAGAGGAGGATGAGGAGGAGGATTACTTACACAAGAGTTAATTATGCATTTGTAGTTCCACAGTGGTTCCAGATATTTTCCTGAAGGTCAATATAGAAATTAATGGATAATTATCTTCCTTCTTTGTGAAAGAGGATGGACAGACCCAGTGAAAGTGTTGTGCAGCCATAGTGTTATCTGACTGTCGGCACACCCAACTGAAACCTCCTGTTGCTCCTTTGTTTTGCAGACTCAATGCACATAGAGGATGTTGAGGCAGTGCAGAAACTTCAGGACGTCTTACATGAGGCTCTGCAGGATTATGAGGCTGGGCAGCACATGGAAGACCCACGTCGCGCAGGCAAGATGTTGATGACTCTCCCGCTTCTGAGGCAAACCTCCACCAAGGCTGTGCAGCATTTCTACAACATCAAACTGGAAGGCAAAGTCCCCATGCACAAACTTTTTTTGGAAATGCTGGAGGCCAAGGTCTGACTAAAGCATCATGGGCTTCCCCATCATGCACGTTTTAAACAAACAAACAAACAAAAAAAAACAAAAAAAAAAAAAGGGAAAATAAACAGGATAATAATGGCAAAGAAACTTAGTGTTTAATTAAGGAAAAAATGACTGCACTGATATTTAGCAGCAAGACTGTGAAGCAGCTTTCAACTTTTTCTTCTGTGTCTTTCTGATGCAGTTTTTCTTTTCCTTTTCCTTTTCTCTCCTTTCCTTTCTGTTCTTTCCTTTCCTTTTTCCTTTTCTCTTTTTTCTTTGCTGCTGAACTTTTTAAAAGAGGTCTCTAATTGAAGAGAGATGGAAGCCAGGCCTGCCAAAGGATGGAAATCCATAATATGGATGCCAGTGAACTTATTATGAACCATAATGTCCCCAATGACAAAGGAATCAAAGAGAGAACCACCGTACCTAGCAGTACAGTACAACACGATGAACTGACTGAATGCAGTATTAGATTTCATAGGAGCAGTCTCTAATTAGACGACTAAGCGACGATGCATCGGCTGCTTCTTATCATTGCATTTTCCATCTAGATCAGTTACAGCCATTTGATTCCTTAATTGTTTTTTCAAGTCTTCCAGATATTTCTTAGGTTAGCTACAATGTAACTTTTTCAGGGAATAGTTTAAGCTTTATTCATTCATGCAATACTAAAGAGAAAGAAATACTGCATTTTTGTGCTGGCTTGAACAATGATGAACAATAATGAAGGACAAATGAATCCTGAAGGAAGATTTTTTTAAATGTTTTGTTTCTTCTTACTAACGGAGATTTTTTTGTACCAGCTTTACCAGTTTTCAGCCATTTATTAATGTGGGAATTTATCTTACTAAAGCAATAGTTGAAGGGAAGGTGCATATTATCACGGATGCAATTTATGTTGTGTGCCAGTCTGGTCCAAAACATCCAGTTTCTTAACATGAGCTCCAGTTTATAACTAAATGTTCACTGACGCAAAGGATTAGATTACACCTACAGTATATCCGAGTAGTCTAACATATAAATACTCCATGTCAAATACCAATCCGTAATGGTGTTAGGAGACAGCGACTGTACAAAGGTATAGTTGCTACGTGATTTCTAACTGCTTCAGTTGCAAATGAATGAGATACTGCCTGTTTGCAAAATTATAACCTCACACGCAGAAAAACCCTATGAACCAATAGTAGCTTAGAGGCAATAAGGCAAATGCCGACGTTTGCAAAATTAAGAAATCAGAATAGTAGACTTCTGACCAAATTGAAGAATTTAACACTTCTATACCTTATTTATTGATTTAGATTTTATTTTGTAAATGGCAATCTTTAACAAGTAGCTAAACCAGTATATGTGCTTTTCAACCAGTATTGTCACAGCATGAAAGTCAGTCAGTTTCAAGACTGTTACGAGGTGTAATCTAATGTATAAACCGATTAGATGCCCCCAGAAAACTACAGTCGCTAAATAACCAATAAACAATAACCTCCATCAAATGCTATACCAATGTACCAGTGTTAGTAGCTGCTCCCTGTACTATGTGAACATCCTTATTCTATGTACACAGATGTAATTAAAATTGTAATCCTAACAAACAAAAGAAATGTAGTTCAGCTTTTCAATGTTTCATGTTTGCTGTGCTTTTCTGAATTTTTATGTTGCATTCAAAGACTGTTGTCTTGTTCTTCTTGTGGTGTTTGGATTCTTGTGGTGTGTGCTTATAGACACAGGGTAGAATTAGAGACAATATTGGATGTACAATTCCTCAGGAGATTACAGTAGTATATTCTATTCCTTACCGGTAATAAGGTTCTTCCTAGTAATAATTAAGAGATCGAAACTCCAAACAAATACTCGTTATGAACAGATACACACTGAAATCATAATATTTTCAAAACAAGGGATAATTTCTGTAACAGTTTATTATAGAATACCAATGTATAGCTTAGAAATAAAACTTTGAATATTTCAAGATTATAGATAAGTCTAATTTTTAAACGCTGTAAATATAGCTTTTATTCAATCATCTCTCAGATGTTGTTATTAACTCGCTCTGTGTTGTTGCAAAACTTTTTTGGTGGGGACAAGTTTCCAAAACTATTGCTACGTTGTGTGCTTTAAACAAAATAACAATGGGCTGATGCTCCATTGGCCTCGTGCTAGGAAAAAAAACTGTGTATCTATCATTAGCTATATGGGACTATATTGTAGATTGTGTTTTCTCAGTAGAGAAGTGACTGTAGTGTGATTCTAGGTAAATCATCATTAGCAATTCATTCAGATGGTCAATAACTTGAAATTTATAGCTGTGATAGGAGTTCAGAAATTGGCACATCCCTTTTGAAAAATGTCAAAAAAAAAAAAATACAACTCCTGGGAAAAAGGTGCTGATTCTATAAGATTATTTATATATGTAAGAGTGCAAAAAAAAGTTTATTTTCCAGAAAGTTTGTGCAGGGTTTAAGTTGCTACTGTTCAAGTACACTATATATATATAAATATATAATATAAATATTGTTTTTGCTGTATCACATTAAAGAACTTGGGCTTCAGGGTCAAAAGCCAATCGACTAGAAGTATACAAAAACACACAAACAATGGCGATGTGTTAAAGGCACACGGTGCAAACTTTAGTTTTCATTTTCCGTAATTTTTTGGAGCTGCAAAAGAACAAGTATCTCAAGACTGTAAAAGCATTACCTGAAACATAGCTAAAAGAACTGCACGGGCTTTATAAAGTTGTTCATCTTAAACCTTGCTGGAGAAGAGTTCTTTCAAGACCACTTACTTAATGTGAAGTGTTGGGAAAATTTCAAAGGGTGTATGTTTTAGCCATAACGATTTAATTTCTATTTTTGCTTCATTTTTTAATTTTTTCTTATTTAAAGCAATATGATTGTGTAACTCCCAGAAGTTACACATTTGTTTCAATCAGATCAGATTGTTGTATTTATTCCACTATTTTGCATTTAAATGATAACATAAAAAGATATAAAAAATTAAAACTGCTATTTTTCTTATAGAAGAGAAAATGGGTGTTGGTGATTGTATTTTAATTATTTAAGCGTCTCTGTTTACCTGCCTAGGAAAACATTTTATGGCAGTCTTATCGTGCAAAGATCGCAAAAGGACAAAAAAAATTAAACTGCTTATAATAATCCAGGAGTTGCATAATAGCCAGTAGTTAAAAAGCAAAACAAAACAACAAATAAAAACAAACATGTCTATAGCTGTAGATGGGCTTCACATCTGTATAGCAACCAACTGTATATTTTTGTGATGTGTATCATACCGTGTGCTCCAACCAATGTCCATTTGTGTAAATGTATTTATTTTATATTGTATATATTGTTAAATGCAAAAAGGAGATATGATTCTGTAACTCCAATCAGTTCAGATGTGTAACTCAAATTATTATGCCTTTCAGGATGATGGTAGAGCAATATTAAACAAGCTTCCACTTTTGATTGCTTTTATTTTATTTTTTGTGTTGTGGGGTTTTTTTGGTTTTATTTTCTTTTTCGGAGAAGGAAACAGAGCAATTAGCATTACCTTTTGTTAGTTCCATTCAGAGAGGAGCCAGCGTTGTCACTTCTCCCTTGAAGTACAATATGAGTGTAAATAAATGCTATATCAAGCCTTGTCAGAATGAATTCCACTGTGGTACAAGACATTTTGCATACTCTTAAATATGCAAAATGTCTCATAGCACATTAGAATTCAGGCTGGCAGGCCTTTATATAGCACTTATTTAATCTTAAAGCATCTTCACATCAACCTGCATTACTCAAAATCATTGCCTCTCTGTCAATGTCATAAAAGAAAACTTTCCCACTATTTTAAGATCACATTAATACCATCTAGAAGTACTTATTTGCCTTCTCCATCAACAACCGAGTCTATCATTCATTTCCTACTGCAGGAGACGACTCCTATGTGTTCTGGGTAAAAAAAAAAATTTAAAAAATCTGTATTATTTGATCCAGCTTTCCCGAATGGAAGTAAATAGCCACCGGAGCGATAATATAGATTGGTGTTAATGAAGAGCACTGATAAGTCATCAAGATCCAGGGGGGTTAAACAGCACGTGTGCAAACTGGCGGTAAATGGCCTCTCAGCCTTTTACCTCTGAAAGGCCGCAGCCCCCGTGGCTCGGGGTCAGCCCCTCTTTCCTGCGGACCCTTCTGGAACCATCACAGAAGTGCTAATGTGTGCTTTTCTTGCCTTTTAGCCTATCTTGATAGTATTTTGTCGTTGTGTTTGCCAACATATTTCTCACCTTCGCTGCTGGCCGTTCTCTGGAGATTCTGGCTGATGGCACAAAGGCTGCTGAACAGAACGATGATGCTCAGGGACGGGAATTGTTTCAGCCAAGCTACCGGGGCAGCGCCAGGGGCTTTTTGTGCTTCGCACTCTTTCGGTAGCAATATGCCTTGAAATGGGAGGGCACCTCTTCCCTGCTACCGGTACCTTCTGTATTTTAACTATCCTAGGAAATAGCGGGGTTTTGAGTAAAAGGAGCGGCAGGATAATAGAAGGATGAATCCCGCGTGGACTCTTCAAAGGAGGTCAAAACTGTTTTTTAGTGTTGACGCTGCTGTGTACGCAGGCATACATACATACACGCAGAACTGCACAGTGCACAGAACTGGGTTTCCCCCCTATTTTTACTGCTCTGATGTTGAATTATTGCAAAGTACCTCTTCAAAGGAAAAGGTAAAAAAGCAAAAAAAGTAGTGTTACAAATTTTCACACGCAAAGGGGAAAAAAAATGTAAACAGCGGTATTCCTAGTCTTCCTCGACATGTGGTTGTCTCTAATCATTGGTTAAAGTTTTCACATATCATTAAAAAAACCGTAATCAATATTTCTGTGCCATTTTTCATGAGAGGATCATGAAGCACCGTGCAATCATAAATCTAGCATCACAGAAGAGAAAATGCAGGGAACACTGAGACGTAGCCACTTCTAGGGATGCAACTCTGCAGAGTTGTTTTGGTTTTTTTCTTTCTGTCTTCCCCCTACTCTGTCTCTGCAGCAAAGCCAGGACGGGCACAGAAATCCGTCAGAAATGTTTCGGTAGGCAGAAATGTTTCCGTAGGTACCTGTGGGGAATTTGGCTAGGAGCACAAACCTCTCTAAACTATGAAAATAGCTACTAAATCTTTAAAGAAAAAAAAAAAAAGGGTACTTGGGGCGCTGACATTCATAGCTCCACCAACACATCCTGCTACAGCTCTCAGCTGCTGCAGCCCCGACCTGTGGCTGCAGCAACACCACTTAGCTCAAATAAAGAGATCGGCAAACCAGCAGAGTCCTCCCGTTGTGGATATGGCTTAGCTCAGCGAAACTAGATTTTGACTGACGTGGTTTACATCGCCCTTACCCTCCCCTACTTCCTCCCTCCCCTCCCCCCCCGCCAATAAAAGCAGCCATCCCAGTGTAAGAGCATGGGTTTGCCACCGTAGGTGCTTGTTTGACAGCCTTCTACCCCTAGCGCCGCGCCAGGCTGGCTGTGGAGCGCTCCGCTCCTCCCACGCTGTTACACTGGCACCCGTGCCCACTCGCAAGCTGGCCGATGCCGTCAGTATTGATGCAAAAGGAGAACGCGCCGCTTGCTGAGCTGGCTGCTAAATGGCGTGGGGTTTCTGACGGGCTCCGAGTTTTCTTTGGAGCTTCGCATCCAAGTAATCGTCTAACTTGACGGAATTTGGGCTTTTTGTTTGGTTGGCGGGTTTTTTTGACTTTGTGAGTTCACAGTGTGAAAAGGTCTGGCAAACACCAATAAGAAATAGCCTGGTGTGGTCCCTCCAGCTGATCCTTTCTTAGAGAAATGGCATGAAAACCACGCACCAGTCAGTGCTATTACACATGCAGTTATGTGTGCTTCTTAATACACAATGCCAATGCTGCTGAAATACTAATAGGGGTTAAATACGTAAAAAAACCCCAACCCCAAACCACCAAAAACAAAACAAAAGAAAGATGGATTCTGAAAGATAACAGGGATGGAAATACTGTCCTTAGTAGGGCAAGCCGCCATGCTGTACATCTGTAAGCGTCCTCCTGCAGCATCGCCTGGTAATACCCTACTGGAAAAAAAACCCCTAAGCAGAAAAACACCTGAGATTTTTTGTGTGCAGGCTTTTGCAGCAGAAAACACCTCTTTGGTTTTTTTCTGAACATTACCTGTCCTGGCTCCTGCACCAAACTCAAGAATGGGACAGCCTCCATCTGTTTTCTGGGGTTTTTTTCTACAGCCTTTGTTTATTTTCCTTAACAGCTTTTTTTACTTGCACCTTTCCCTTACTTTGCATTTCGTCTCTCTTGTGTAATGTAGGTCTCTGATTTCACATGGCACTTTGCTAATTACTATATCCTTCGTTATCCAGCCTGCCTGCTGTAGCTGCCTCACAAGGAGAGTGTTTTTTCCTGTCTGATAAGATGCTGATTCTCTGTGTATAGGTTATTTCTAACATATAGATCATAAAGTTCCTCCTTGTGGTTGCTATTAAAAAAAGAAAAAAAAGAAAGTAACTATAGAAAAGAATATGGGTGCATTTTTTTGCTTTTAACATTTTTATTCACAAGTGTTCAGAAGTGTTTGCGTTGCCACATCCCGGCCATGCTAATCGTTAGTATTTTGTTAAGATTAAAGGCCGCTCTCTCTTAGTGTTCAGATTCCCAAGCCTGGCTCCTTACAATCTCCGTTAATATAAAAAAGCAAGTGGCGGTAGATTGATTACACGCAGGCTCTTATTATTAAGCAGAACAGAAAAGAAAGGAATTTCAAAATATAATCCTCTGTTCCCAGGAGTATTTGTCTTGTTCTCCATGAAGTTAAAGGTCTGAAATAATGTGCCCATCAGGAGCTCAATGTTGCATGTCCATGCCAGTTGGTCCAAGGGCTTGTTATGATGGTAATGACCTGCTGAAACGTGAGCTTTGATGGCAACAATACAATTGCTACCAGCTCACCCGCTGGGAGAAATATTTTATTATTGTCAAATGCCCTCCGCAGAGATTTGTTTTGCCTGTTCCTGTTTAAATTAAATTCAGAGCAGAACTGCATTATTATTTCTCTAGAGTATATTTGAAATAAACAACTAGTCTCCAAATTTAGGATTCCTGGTTAGTTTAAATTTTCTTATTAGCAGAAAAATTACAATAGGTGACAACATAGCTGCAGGAATATTATTATGGCAGCCATACAAGAGATTTACACACTGAGAGCATGGCCTAAAAGCACAAGAACTCCCTTCTACTTTACAAATGCCAGCCAAATTAATAATTAACTGTGCCATAAATTCTCCAGCCTTCAAGAATGATGTCAGTGCTCTTCTGTGTCACACTAGAGGAATTTTGTCATAAGACTAAGTGGTGTTCTTTATAAAGAGCGTTACTTATATGTAGAAAGCGGCCCAAGAAAACAGCCCTTGCCACTCCATATTACAGCAGCTCAGCGAACGAGTGACAGCAGGACTTCAGAGTCATTTACTGCTGCTTTCTCAAGGCAAAACTATCTCCTTACGCCTGTGAAACAGAGCAAATTTTGTTCCACATTAAATGGGCCAGATTATCTCTTCCACAAGCTAAAGAGACAACACTAAATCCCAGCTCATGTAATTTCCTTCAAAATTGTTCTGCTCGGGCTGGGTGTTCCCAGGAGCGCCACCAGCAGAATTATCCAGCGATTCAGCTGTACTTAAATTGGCAGATGTCGGAGATTTAAGACAGTCCCGAAGCCTTAACACAAATCCTCTACTTCTGTACTGCCTCATGGCCCCTCCTTGCTCGTCAGCCGATGCCACCATTGCTGCCCGCTGCCGAGCAGCTGATCCCGTGGACCGACAAGCTGCCGTGCCGTGCCGTTGATTGCCTTGTTCAATCCAGCACCGAGAGCCAGGAGGAGGGCAGATGACGTGCTGCGGGTTTGCATCTCTGTCCTGCTCAAAACAGGCTGTAACCCTGCATTTCTCATTCATGGGGCCTGGTTGCCCGCTTGCTGTTTGCCTTTTTCCCTGTCTCTTGAGTGCTCACGCCAGTGAAAAGCTGGTCCATCTCAAAACTGGGTGATTTTTGTACCCTGCTTTGCTGAAAGATGCTTTACCCGGAGAGGCACTTGACTAGCGCAGGGCAGGCGTCTTAGCATGGGCAAGGCGATACTTGTAAGCTAATGGTGCAAGGGCAGGTTATCCGCCCCACATCAAAATGTCAGGCATCTATTAGAAGAGCTACCACACTCCTGAAGAGGGAGGACCATGTCCTGGGGAGGCGAGGACTGCTGGGTACACTTCCCCTCCAGTGATCCCCCTTCGACTGCACTCCCCAGCCCCTTGCACAAGCTGCCAGCCTCTCACACCAGCTGTGGTCCGACCGGCAGAGTGGGGGCCGCTGCGGCCAGAGCCATGAGCCGGCATGGTTGAGGATGGCAGTCTTTACAGGCTCTACTCACAGGCAACACAGGCAAGGTTTGCAAACTGTGGACGTTCGCCTGGCTGGGCGCTGGGGAACCTGCAGCAGTAGCCCCTCAGCATGCTTTTTAGAGAGAGAGTTAGAGGGTAAATGACAAGTGAAAGGGATTAAAAGAAAAAAATATTTTTAAATCGCAAGTGCTTTACAAATCGCACTTCTAACACTCTCCAGTTCAATCTACCATGCTCTATCTAATTTCACAGCTTCATTGGGAATGTCCACAAGGTGAGGGGCTGGCAGTAAGGGGACGTCAATAAGGGCACAATTCTCATACCAGGCTGCGAAGGAGTCACAGAAGTGCCAGTATTACTTGCTAACTTGGGGTTAACTTGGGGTCTACAGGGCTCCTCGATGGTACTGAATGGAAAGACTCCATAACATCCTCAGTCCTTTCCTTCTTAACTGCTACCCCAACTTAAATTAAAAAAAAAAATACCTGGGTCTGAATCCCAGTGAGCCTCTCTATATTCTGACACAGAAGTGCTTCAGTCTTCCCTAGGGCCCGCAAGCTTACTGCCCCACAGACTTGCCGGGTACACAGGTCTCTCTCCTTACCCACAGCTGAACCTTCACTGAATATTTTGTCCTTTCCTACGTAACAGAAACATCTTAATGAATCAGTTGTCTACAGCCCATCGAGGCTGAGCTGTACAGCTTAGTTGCAGACACGGAATAACCTCCTCAAGCAGGGGTTGAATCCCAGATCATGCCCACGGCTTCCACCTCAGTTAATTTGCGGCAGGTTGTTCCCACTCTGCCGTGAAACCTCAGCATAATCATAGAGCAGTTTTCCATGATCACAAAACAAGCGATAAGAAAGAAAATCCTCCCCTCACCCAGCCTTTTCACTTCTCCTCCTTCCCCTCCAGGCTCCTCCTGATCCTCCTCTCTGCAGGACCAGCACTGTGTTACCAGTGCTGGCCCGAAACACTGGATTTAAGGCGGAGCGGGGGAGAATGATAATTTCCTTCCAGAAAGTGTGCTTTCCTCGCCCTGCTGCCTGACACAGCTCTTGGCTCACAGCTCCATGCTCAGGGCCCCAGCCCACGCTCTTATTTTCATCTGAAAGAAGTACCTACAGTAGCAGCATAAAGTTTATTGGGGCTGGCCCTGGGGATGCTGTGGAATAGAGGTTACCTGTGTCCCCAAGATTCACTGAGTGGTACTTAGTGGAGACTAGAGATGCTCTAAGCTCAGGCTTGAGACCAGGCATTACAATCTAGAGCAGCCTCTCTACAAATGCAGAAAGCAGTCCTGCTAGTTAATAAAGAAAAAGGCAGGGGCTTGATACAACCTGATTCTTCTATTATGGAAGAACCTACAGGCTGCATTACCAAATTCTCCCTCCCCTCCCGGGGAAAGAAAAAAAAAAAAGAAGAAAAAAAAAGAACACTGTAATATAGTCTGACTAGACACGTGTTTTTATCCTTTCTGTCTGGCTGTCATTGCAGTCTTCATGTGCCTTCCGTGCCATCAGCTTTCTCTGAAAGCGCTCTTCCCCAAAAAGGGTGGCACTCTCCCATCTCCCCGCGCTGTGCTGTTGTGGTTTAAAGACGCTTTCAGTTTTTCCCCATTTCCAGGTGACCGGCTTAGTGTCAGCCTACCCTGGCACTCATATATTGCTCCAGAAGATTAAGATGAACCATATTCTGGAGCATCCTGAGTTGGTTCCTTTTCTCTCCTCAAGGTACCCTAAAAGCTGCGGCACGAGCCTTGTGCAACAGTGGCCTCTCCTGCAGAGTTTAAATCTGCAGAGTGCAACACGAGTAGCTTACAGCCGTGCCAGCAACCTGGCCGTGAGTGCTTTCTAATGAGTAGCAATGGGGCGAAGGAATACAAAGCCATAATAACAAGTTTCTGTCTTGCTCTAGTTTGGTTATGTGAACTTGGACATCCATTTACTGGCTCTTTTCCATCTACAGGGTGGAGACAAGCTCCCATGTCCCACTAATACTGTGGGAAATAATGAATCAGTCCATGTATGTAGGCAAGGACTGATATTGTCTATGTATTCAAGTCCTTACAGATGGATAAAATAAACTGTTGTGGGAGGGAATAAGTCGCTTCCTGAGGACAATTCCGCACGTTGTAAGGCGACAACGAAGGATGCAGACAACTACAGCACTGCGCTGGTTTTGCTTTGCATCTCAGACTGGAGTAAAATTAACAAGTTATTCAATTTCTTTCCATGACTCTTCGTCCTCTCCCATTTATATCTTATCCTCCAACTACAGCAACAAAAAAAATTTGTCTTTGATATATTCGAGATTGTAGTACGTTGATGGATTTCAGGCAAATTGTTAAGATGGGCTTTGATAATACTGTAAGATGTAAACGTGCCTATACTTGCAATATATGAGGTTTTACATAGGTCCTACATTGATTCCCTTGCTCCTTTGTCACCTCGACACAGAGACCCACTCACAAGGTGACCATGACAAAAGTGTACAATGGAGAGGGGGATCCCTTCCCCCTCCTTCCCTTGCTCCTTTACATTGACCAAATGTCTTTCTAAATGACTTGCTGAGCCAGGCTATTCTTATATCTTACATATAAATGGACTCTGTCTTACAACCAGAAGATTCAGGGGAAAAAAAATTCAGCTCCCAATGTGAAAAGATTAAGGTCAGTCACTTTACACTACAAAACCTTTTCACAAGAGTAGCATAACAAAAGGATCCGCAAGCCTATCCGCAACATGGTTTATAGCTCCAAGAAAACCAAGAGAGTCTACAACATCCTTTTAGGACTTGTATAGGCTTTATAGACTTAACAACAGAAGCAGTTGGGGAGAGAAAGGTAATATTAAATAGGAAGGAAAGCTAACTTGTCTCCCTGCTGCCATTTACTTACTGGTATTTTTTTACAGGGAGAACATCTGCGGCATAGTCGAGCATGCGTGACTCACAGAAAATGCATCACATTTGGATCACATTGGGTCACACTGCAGTGAATCCAATGGTACCTGGTAACCAAATCCCTACGACGGGTGGCTCTGAGGCTTTATTCCTCTTTGTTTAACTCCATCAGTGTATAAAAGCAGGTGACAGAAGCTATGTGACTCAATACCTGTGAAGCACAACACGCTCCTGGGGCTGAAGCAGTTTAGAAGTGCCATTCATGAAGTCAAATGATCTCAACAGATGTTCCAGCTTAAAGATAAATTATTTGTATTTGGCACTGTGGCCCAGCCAAATTGCACTGCTTTCAGTAGACTTAATTTTGGCAAAGCAATGAGTATCAGAAAGGACTTACCAAATGCATAAAAAAATCTATTTAAAATTTATAGACCATGCCAACAGCAATGGGGGTCTGGAGCAGAGGTTGGTTAATATAAATAGATTAACAGTGGCCAGAAGGGGTAGCAAACAGTAGTCATGAAGCATGCCCATGGACTTGGAAGAATCTGAAGATGAGAAGGTCATGTCCATGTTAGAAGAGGGAGGCAAAATCTGCAGAAAGGAAAAGAGACATATATGAAAGAAAATGCAGCTGTGGAGGGAGAGCAAGCCAAATATGGACAGAAAGAGAGAAAGAATATAAGTAGGAATGGAATACGCATCAGGGAAGAGGATAAAAACTCCAGCTTGCCTTTTTGTTATGTCCATTTCATAACAGCCTGCCCCTCTTGGAGTCAGTACAGTTATATTCATTTATTAAGTCAGCGCAGAATATGCATCGGGCCCACAAGACTAACGAGGTAGCAGGCAGATAGTGGGATAAAGAGGCATCTTAACAGAAAAATCAGAACATTGCTCTTTGATTTTGTGATAGTGAGTGACAGATCTAGCCTATGTTTTGCTTAAGCAGCAGGACAATTCAGGGAGGTGTGGAGAGCTGTAGTGTCCTGGCCCCATTTCCCCCTTTGCCACTGCCCTGACCGAAGGGTGGTCTGAGCTGGGCTCCTCTCTGGAGCTGATGGGGCTGTTTGGGTCTTTGCTTACACCTGCGCACAGCATAAGGCTTCCAGGTGCTTCACCCTAATTTGCTCTCAGCTGGCATGAGCTTAAGTGATGCCCTGGGACAATTAAGCCTGAGGAACAGGAGGTCCTAATCCCTCTGTATTTAAGGCAGAAAGAGACAAACTGGTCTTGTTAGGTTGAGTCAGATGCACTTTAGAGCTTGGGTGCAAGATCTAGTCTAGGGTGAAACAGCTTTTTCTCTGTCCTGCCTTGCCAGGCACTATTGAAGAGGAATGCTGGCATTAGTAGGAGCTACTTCAAATACATCAGGTTTGTGGTTTAACTATGATTAAAAGCCTGGGCATACTGAAGCCTGTGTGGATTATCGCTGTTTGGACTGAGTGGGTGATGAAGCACTTTATCAGCGTGTACAATGAAAATACTTCTGATCTGAAGACCTTAGAAACTAAAGTATTGCCTAGAAGGTAAAACATAATTAAGAAAAAAATGGTGGGTGGGTACAACTAACAGTGAGAGGATCCTGATCAGGTCACTATGTACCGAGTGCTTAATCAAGTGTGAGGACTTTCCTATAAGCTGAGAGCCATAAAGTTTCATCCTGGTCAGTATGCAAACTGTTCTGTGCACTCTGGCAGCTGAACTATGTGAAGGCAAGCTGAATGTCTATGTTCCACCTTCTATATGAGCAGCTATTTTTGGAAGCTAATTACCCCTGTTTAGGGAGTTGGGTTAACAGATATTTGTGGGACACCAGATTAGAAAGCAGAAGGCCTCAGCTTGTTGGAAATCAATTTTAATATCCCTGTGGCTCTGGTAGCATAAGTGTCAATATACCATATACATGTCTTACAGAGGCTTCTCTTTTACAATTAAGCCACTTGATTTACTGCAGGCATGACACTTGAACTGAAAGAGCTAGGGAGGAGGTTTATTTTCAGGGAAAAGGGAAGAACCAATGATACCATTCATAAACTGCTCCTAAGCAAAGCTGCTTATTTAAGTTATCACATGAATTGTTATGAAATTGTAAGTATGTATCTGTGCCTGAAAGATGGACGTTTGGAAGGGAGCGTATTTTTGCCAGTTTGGACTTTTCTCTGCATTTCACCCTTGCAGTGTTATTGCAGTGCAAAGCTTGCTGACTTCTTTTCTGAACCATTAGAACGTCAGCCCTCCAACTGGAGGGATGAATCTTTATACTGGGATGAAGCACGTATCTTGAGGTGGACACAGAGACCTTAAAAATAAGAAAAAAAAATCTACCTCCATGTGTCTCTTCTGTAAAAAGCGCTCTCCTGTTTGCCAAGTGTATGGAAAGAATAAAATTGCCGTGCTTTATCCAATGGACCAAAATTTGCCTTGGATGGAAGTACGTCCTGCACACAAATCAGTAGTGTGTAACTCTCTTAAACCCTGGTTAAGGGCAAACTTCTATACCCACTAACAACCAGAAAACAAACTATTTGGTATTATGTGAAGGAAGAGCACAACACTTGCAGCTCCCTCTAAGGAGAGCCCAAGGTCACCCATTGAGGAGAGACACCTGTGTGAGTGGGGACAACATGCTCTCTGAGCAGCCTTGAGCAGATGACCTGGGGTATCAAGGGTGGATATTCCTGGTGCTATTCCTTCACACCCTTTTTGTGGAGGGCAATTCTGGCTAAGGAAAGGTGAGCTGCTGGGGAATGGACAGAATAATTGCATTTAAAAGGTTAAGTTGGGCAGAAATGGTGTTGTTAGAGCAGGAGTTGTAATTACTTTGTGGAGGGCAGAAGAGGGAAGGCAGGGCGGTGAAGGGGGGCAGAGGAGAAGACAGTGTGTCTCTCCAAGGAGCTGAGGAAGGCCAGGTTATGGAAGGTGTATGTATTTATGGATGGGTGGAGGGGGTCCAGCTATCACAGAAAACAAGCAGCGTTTCATCTCAAAGCTATCGAATGTGGACCATGGTGAGAATAAAGGCACTGAGATCCGGTGTTCCCACAGCTATTTCTAGCTGCTGAAATGGCTGTGGCCCAAGCAAGAGGAGGAAGGGAAATCCAAGTGCAGGCAGGGCAGTTCAGGCTTTGGGCAGTGGCAGGCAGGAATTCTGCCACTGCTGGGGATCATTTTGTGGGGACAATGTTTCACTCTACGTCTTGTAGGCACCGTGCTGAGTGTCCTTTCCTTCAGCCTCCAGCCTTCTCTGGAGACTGCAACGTAGGTATGAATTCTTTTTTTTTTTTAATTTCTTCCAAACTGACCTGCACTAGCACCTGCTCAGAATACAGGATTTTCTTAAGAAGCACATATGCCATTTTAACACTGACTAAATGAAGAAAATTCTTGTGTAAAACATCTTCCATTTTGATTTTTTTTTAGAAATATATTAAACTGAAGTGATTTTGAAACAGTCTTAACAAACAAACCAAACTAGGTAGAACTAATCTGCACAGATTAATTTTGTTCTCTAGCCCCTGCCTATGGGGCAGCAATCTTGCCATGCTTATTGATTATCAGACAAGACTACTAATCCCCTTAAGGTCATTAAGTGTACTTAATTAAAGAGCAGTTAGCAAGCCTCTCTTTACCAAGTTAATAGTGGCTGTTAAAAGTGATTTGTACATTACCAATATGGTAGCCATTAATCTAAACGTCAATCTGGCATTTATATTTTCCCAAACAAATACATTCAGTAGGCTGCAAAGAAGGCCAGAAAGCATTCAGTATCTGTTCTTGTAGTTTGCGTAAGGAAGAACTCTGCTTTCCTAAACTGTAAGGCTTAGGCAGTAGCAATTTCCACCTACTCTCTTCCATTACCCATTGTCCTATTCCATCCTGAATTGGCAGGGGGAGGAAGAGATGATAAAAATCCTGGAAATATTCAGTTATGACAAGTTTCATGAAAGGTAATAGCAAGATGGAGAAGCTCAAACTAAAGTCTTCACTGACAGAGAGTCTGAAGCTCAGCGTTACCTTCTTTGGCTTTTTGACTGGCAACTGGCATGCAAGAAGTTTCAGAGAAGCTTCTCATTAAAGTCAAGGAAGGAGGCTGAAGGTATGGTCAGGGTGACTTAAAAGATATGGAAGGGGAAACCAGGGATATTGATGATGAGAAAGGAGGGTAGGGGAATCCAGTTCTGTAGAAATCTGGATTTCATTGTTCTGTGAATATCAGAATTACTTTTTTCATTACTCTATGCAAATGCAAACACATAAGTTTTAACGTGATATATATTTCAAGATTAAATATCTAATGAAATACAGAATGTTTTCTGGTTCTTATTGCATACATAATTTGTTTTGAGACAGATGTATATAGGTTGAATCTTCAATATAGACGTCATTTCACTAGCAGAAACCTATTGCTACAATTAAAGCAAAAATTCTTTAGCAAAATACCATGCGTCTGTCATGCACTCTATTCTACAGACTTAAATATGTAATTTAAGACCAAAAGCAAATGCATCTAGAAAATGATGAACCTCAGCTGAGCTCCTTTTAGGGTGCAGGGTAGGATGAGCATTGCACCGGGGATGGGGGTGTAGGGGTGGTAGTCACTTACAATAGAATAGCTGCTTCTGAGCAACCCCAGCTGAGCTCTGCCACCAGGTACCTCTTAGTGGTGCCACTCTTTTAGAGAATTGCCAGCTGGTGAGGAAGGCGGCTGCTTTCCCTGCTTGACCTGAGTAAGGTAGCTTTCCAAGAGTGGAAATTTAAGTTCAGGGGACTGGAGAAAATCTCAAGGTAGATGACTCGCCTGTAGAGTATTTTAGACTTGGGAAACTTGCAAGGATAAAATGTCAGTCACAAAAGTATTGTTTTAACCCGTATTAAGGCTTATTTATTTGCCTCCAATATTTTATTTTTCTGCTGTATCTGAGATATATATGTATATAAATCTTCTACAAAGATAGACACCATGTTGTAACTCTCTTTTCCCATTAAAAAATGGATTCTATACGTGCCAATGGGATAAAATTCTCATTTTGATCTCTAGATGCAAATATATCCATAAGCCAGGATAAAACATTATCTGTCCCGATCATACAGCCAGTGTCATTCTGGGATAACATCTGCATTTGAGAATTTCTTTATAATATATTAATTTTGCTTTACTAATCAAGCCTGTTTAGAAAGTTAGCAGGCACCTTGACTTATGGTGAAGGTCTATCTTTGGCAGAAGTACTGATTTACATCTTTTGCCTGCTCCGACATGTCATCAGAGCTTTCTGTGATGATGCTGGAAACAAGGCTAGGGAACTGATTTTGCTTAAAAAAAACACCCCCCAAAAAAACCCCCAAAACCCACCCAAACCCACCCANAATTTCTGCTCTAAGTGAATCTGTTCTCCAATTAAGTTCAAGGTTTGGCTGCACAAAAGGCTAAGAAAATGAAAGGTGGAAACAAAATTAAAGAGGGGAGAAAACTGGTGGAAGGGAGGAACTGTGATTTCTTTCATGCTGGTACTATTGCTGAGAAAATGTATATGGGACTGTTCAGGCAAGGTGGAACAAATTGTGTGAAGTAGTGCAGCATCCACCTGGGAACAGAAACTTGTTACCTGTGTTTAATACAAGCTTAAGAGCACAGCTTAAGTATTTTTTTTTATTCTTAAGGTCAAGCACATTAGAAAACTATGTAATAACTGTTATTTGTGTATAAAAGAAAAGAAAGAGAATACCTTTTAGTTATGACGCTTTTTCAGGTTTTACCAAAAGAGAAAGTTAACTCTACGTGACTAAGGGCCAAACCGGCACCTCTCCTGAAAAATCCTTTGGTACCCGCTAGGGTGCCAAGGAGAGGCTTTTCACAGCAACAGGCTTGGGGCTCAGCTGGAGCACCTGTGCCGTCATCTTAATTTTGAAAATGTATATACTGTTAAATGACAGAGCTCCCTCCCCCAAAATACATTTAATTTGGAAATATCCAAGCAGCTTATCTGCTAACAATCTTTTAATATTCTATTTATTTATTTAATATTGTTGCTTGGGCTGCTCATATAATCAGATAAAGGTCATTAAACCAAATTTATGATTAAATAGGATAAAACTATTTATTCTCTTTACTCAGCCTATTAATGTTATAGCTTATGCTGACTAGATGTCGATATTTCAAATGAAGTTACTACATATTTCAAATATCATAATTATATGAAAAAGCTCTATTATCTCATTGTGAGGATTACGTTCCGCTACCTTATCTGCCATAATGTCTGCACATACTGGCCTTCAGATTTCCTTGTGTTGCAAATGGCAGACATTTCTCTAAGTCTCCCATCTGGTATCTGCATTAACCTCCGCATAGTTTTATTTTGTTATTTTATTCCTTAAGTCACTGTTAAGGATTTAAGAGACTGTTTCATACATTAGGTAGGCTTTGTGTTTTCAAGTTGGCTTGCAAACCAAAGTATCAAGTGTTTTCTCCTTTAATTGCAGCCAAATTGTTTGTGCTATGAGGATGTCACAGTGTAAAGCAACTGCCTCCTGATTCTGGGGTGCATTAATGGAAGAGTATTCTTTCAAAGATATATTCACTGAAATGTAATTGATTTGAGCACCTCTCTCAGAGGTAGACTCTTGCAAGCTTTCTGTTTTGGGAAAAACAGACCTTAAGCTGTGTATTTTCTATGCCAAGGTGGAAGAGACCACCCTAAGGCACAGTCCATCTTGCATCTCCTTTTGTTTTGAAAGCTCTGTGGTATTTGAGGGTTTTCAAAAGCGAAGTTGCTGTAGTTTGAGCTCTTTCGCTAACGTTTTTTTCTCCTTTTAATTGTCAGTGACCTTGTCTTCAGAGAGGTTTAATTAGAAGCTCATAATGGCCACAGCGAATTTGATGGGTTTTGTGTAAATGCAGACTGCAAGACCTTAAAGCTGACTTCCTCAGACAGTCCCTATTGTTGCAGATAGCTGGCCAGTTAACTCCAATTTTTAAGGTGCCTGACAGATCTGAGCCCATCCATGTGTGGTAGAGCCCTAGGTCTAGAAGAGAAGTGATGATGTGACCAGCCTATGTGCAAATGACATCCTCCTAGTGTGGATGCTGAGACTGGTCTTCTTATGACAGACTGGTGACCACACAGCAGCAGAGTAGGTCTGGCTCCAGCAGCAAATTCAAAACACAGCAGAACAAAAAAATTTTACGCAGAAAATAGTTTGTGATGGTCTATTTTAAAAGGTTCCCAAGTAGTTATAAAGCAGAAGCATAAACTAGATTTTTAAAATAATTTATTCCCACTTTTTATGCTGAAAATTTCTAATAATCTACAGTTCTCCATAAGAATTAGTGTGTTAGTTCACCTCCAGATTGTCTGCTTTCTTGACTCTTTCCCTATAAAAATTGGACAATTTTCTCCTCATTGCTGACTCCTGCCTTCACTGTCATATTCTTCCAGGTTTTTCTGAGTTTCCTGTTCTCTCAACAGCTGGCCTCAATTTCATCATCCAAAACTTCATTTCTCTAGGCAATCAGGCAAATGAATTGTCTTCATCCATGTTTAAAACAAATTCATTCTAAATTAGTCTGTGCCCCTTCAGCGTTAATTTTCCATGACTATTATAGTCATTGAGCTTTATAGCATGAACACAAGCAAATATTAAGTTTGAAGGCTTAAATGTTTTTCAGTGAATTTTAAATTGTGGGCTACATCTTCAGCTGTGATTTGAGTCAGTAGGAGTCTTCAAAGCCCAGGGATATGGCTTACATGGTGTGGTGAGAACAGCAGCATTATGTTGTCTTCATGCTAGTTGAAGAGCTGGCCTGTAACTAGTCAAAATAAGTTGTTTCAAATTATGAATATTAACGACTTTTAGTACAAATTACTTAAATTACTCTACTATGAAACCAAAAATGTTTAATATATCTAAGTATCACTTGAGGGTAGTCCAAAGTCAACATAAATGAGCTGCTTGCCATTTTGATCTGGGATAGTCGGCTGAAAACTATTTAATATTTATTACAGTAGTAAATGTTTAAATATGAATTGCACTGAAGAATTTTGCAGTTGATTCAGAGAACAGGGAAATCTCATACAGCCATAAGGTTTTAGAACATTTCTTATATCTAAGTAAGATATGCCTCTGACAGATTAGTATTCATATGAGGAAATCAAGATACAAATCTTGGGGAGTCAGGACCAGAAGCAGTGGCTTGGCTCCTCCTTTGAACTATTCTCCAAAGGAACCTAATTTAGATGGACTAAATTACCCCTCAGAAAAGCCTCTCTATCTGCACTCAGTACGAAAGGCATATAAACCTATTTGTCATGTATTTAAAACTCTTATTACCTTATTCTACGTGCAATCGCTTAGTTGAGGCTTATTCCACAGTTCTTAACATTCTCCCCTTATCAATTAGGGTACTGGTAAATATTATCAAGTTACTTAACATTTAAAGCAAGGCTCAAGTGGAACAGTAATGTATGAGAGTATTGCTTCAGTCCTATGTACGCATTTTTGGAATCTAATACAGATGATGCAAATATTTCATTCCTTGTCTGCTGGTTCAACTTGATACAGTTTGATTTGGTGACAACAAAGTTACTGTGTGGTGCTTGTATGAGGGTAAATTTGACTCAGTCAAGGTATGTCAGGAAGAGAGGCAATTTAAGTATCCAAATAAAGTAATTTCCACTGAACAGATCTACTCATCACAACTTTTCCTAAAATCCCATTTAAAATATCCTAAGTGGAACAATGTCTCCTGTAAGTCAGCACATGGTAGGTGGAAAGAATCCTACATTCTCAGATCTGGAACTTCTGTCAGCAGCTGACTGTAATCTTGGTCGCCTGGCCAGTTTGGCTGTCAGGGGCTGAGCCACACTGATTTGTGAATCTGTCAAAAGAGAAAGAATACATCTCCCAGATTGCACACATAATTTTACTTTGACACTGAACATTTCAGTTCAGCAGTTGAAATGAGAAAACAAAATGGAGAAACAAGACTTAAGCTGGGTAACCCGAACTGTCTTCTTTTGAGTCATGCTGGAGGTCCTGAGTCAATACACTGGGCTACCTCCAAACACCTTGAAGGCTCGAGTCAGCTTCAGAGTTTCCCAGATTCCACTTCTGTTATATGACTGCTCCGAGTTCAACCATATCTTCCTGGATCATGGCTTCCAAAACAAGATTTCTGTAGAGCTGCTACAGATATTCATATCAATTTTACGTCCCCCATAAAAAAAAAACCAAACAACTTCTGAGTAAGTTTTCTCACAGATTTCAATCAGGTTATTCATATAAGGCCAAAAGATGGGACACACTTCTGTAATACTGAATTGTGAAGGACAAATCTGTTTCAGTCTCAAATGTCAATTTTTTTATATCCAGGTGAACAATGCCTTATTGTATAAAATAAACTGAGAAGGACGAATCCTAACTATGAACTTTCTTTTAATATGCTAAATTATAATGGATTGATAGGATAGCTCCTTCAACCTGTGCAGCAGCTTAAGGACACATTTCATGATGGAAAAATGTGATTTCAAAGTGCGCTTGCCATAACTACAAATGGGGTGGCCTTAGTCTGCCCCATAGAGAGCAAATACCATTAGACGTGCAATCTAATGCTCTGCTCATGATGGTAGTGAGATCCTAGTTTTGCTGGGCCTCAGAGAAACTATAGTAGTTACCAGTACTTTCACTAATATGACTAAATATCAATCTTTTTGTACTTCCAAAACATTCTTGTCCTTTGCATTCACTAAAAAAGACGAAAAAATAACTTAGTTGCTTTATATCTTGATTTTAGGTAAAACAGAGTTGGAAATTGTACATAGAACCCAAATGGTACAAGAGGATTAAAAGCCAGCAACAGATTTTGATGGCATTAGAAACTTTTAAAGCATTTTCCTTAAATAGACAGAGATTTTCATTGCAAGAATAATCATGGAAACTTCTGTCTGTTCTGAAATCACTTAGGTGTCTCCTTTTTGTTTAAAGAGAAAAATTTCCCAGCAGAATAGAAATGATGTGGTGTAGGTGATCCACTCGCTGCCCACAAATAACGAACTGTCAAAGGTAAAAGAACCACCAACCTGTCATGTCTTCATCTGAACCCTGATGCCATTACTAGCTCTCCTGAAAAGTTAATAAGCCTCAACAGAAAATCAAAGGTCAGTCCTCACAGGATGGCTGGCAAGATCAGAGCTATAGCTGGGATGGATCTTTGTGAACATGCGAACACAAGCTGAAATGTATCTGAAAAAGTTTACAGAATATCAAATTCTATTCTTTGAAGAATCTATTATCTCTGATTAACTGAAACTAGGAAGGAATATCACCAGTCATTTGTCATTCATAACAGGTTTATTTCTAGGGTGGGCTACTGAAGTCAGTAGGTTTTTCTTTCTTCTAAATACAGTGCCTTATGCATGAAACTTTCAAACGCTTGTTCATTTTTCCAGCTGTAGGAACACTAGATTGCTATGGAGATAATTGGATAAATTTCAAAATTAAAAATAATTTTAAAAATAATTTTAAATCTGAACATCATTTCAACTGTTGAAAACTTCTGGAGTGGACAACAGA
Source organism: Fregata magnificens (assembly GCA_013389945.1). Taxonomy (NCBI): domain Eukaryota; kingdom Metazoa; phylum Chordata; class Aves; order Suliformes; family Fregatidae; genus Fregata; species Fregata magnificens. Next base: position 60,105 of record WAAD01002590.1, read on the forward strand.
AGTGTCAAAAGGCTGGATGTACAGTGAAATGCTTAGAATACAAACCATGAAGTATAAATCAGTCATATTTATATGACTGAGTTTATTTTGGTAAGTTTTAAAAAAGTTTAAAGTGAATGTTTCTGGGTTTTTGGTAGACAACTACTTGAGTAATTTGTAAAGATTAATTGAAAAATAATTGCATTCTTCTGGGAATTAGTTTCAACAAAAGGTAGGTGTGTGTGTTCAGGACTTCTGGAATCTATTTTAGTGACTGGGAAGTAAATTGCAGCTTTTCAATATGCAAATAAGATGATTCATTAATAGCCATCTTGCCCCTGAAAACTGGACTGTAATATGAAGTCACTTTCTCCTTTATACTCGGTTATACTCATGTTATGCTGATATAATGCTGGTATCTTTAGTGTTACTTGGTAAAATTTATATAATAAATTAACATCAAGTGTGAGGAAGATGATGGTAATTACTTCTCTTTATCCCAAACATCCAAATGCTGAAAGGCATAAATATAGACGTTTGTGTGATTTTTGTCAAGGTGTCCTTGAATGAGAGGATTTAAACCTCAACACTGTTGCTTGGGCCCAAGCCAAGTCATGTGTCCTCATTGGTCTTGAGGCTTTTCCCGTGAATGCAGCTGTCACTCGCCTTTGCAGTGTATCCTAATGGGATGAGACTTCTCTGTCCAGTCCCTGCCTAAGACTATGGATGTGTAGCTAAGGCTATAGGAACCCCTAGCTATTTAGCACCTCTCACTTAAGCTCGATGGTTTTTCATTGCTCTGAGACCAGCTCTACAAGAAAAAAATCTCTTAATTATGAGATTTATAAAATATGTATTAAGAAAATGAGCTTGATTAAAAATATATACGTACATCATATTTAATATAAATTATGTGCAAAGTGCAAGGGGATCATTGCCTGCTATTTAAACCTTCTCTGTATGCATAGGCTGCATTGTTTTAGCAATATTGATAAAGCTAAAGCAGTGCATTCCCCAGTCTTCAGCTATATCAGTATAAGCATATTGATGCACATAGTTTATTTCTCTCCCCTTAGGGAAACTGGGATACTAGGATTTACCTTTCCTCCGAGGTTTCAAAGAGGAGTCAATTGGACTGTGGCTGTACCAAATTGTTTGCATTTTTGGCATACTCCTGATGAAAATTGCACTGACATTTGTGCATATTCATTAGGACGGTCATGAAAATGCAATGATAACGGAGTAAAGTAGTTCTGCCTCTCAAAACAAATGGAACACATTTTCCTACAGTTTTGTCTATTTAGTGATATCCTATTTCTCTCATGCGCACACTCTGTCCCTCTTCCTCTGTTTTCTGATGTATCTGTTAAGATCCTGGGCATCATGTGTGCTGTGCCTTGTCAAGGAGATATGTGTAATTACAGGTGGGCTGAGTACAGCCAAGGAGAATGTATCATGGCTGAGTTCTGCCTCCTCTTCCATCAGTGGTATAACTAATTTAGGTATCCCTCCTTGACTTAGCTAGCAGCTCTTGAGTGCCCTGTAGACACGTAAAATTCTCTGGGCCCCCTTCCCCTCTAAAGCTCCTGGGAAGGGGAAAGACACTAGGAAGCATGTCCTAGAAAGTCATGCCTCAGTCTACATAACTGGTTAAAAAACTGCCACTAGTCCTGGCCTTGGAAGGAGACTTTAAGGATCAAATAAATACGCAGCTCAGGATATATTTCCTCAAAGCAGACTGAGACCATCTAAAGCTTGCTGCATTTAGAACGCGTGATCCTGTTCTTGCCAATACCCTTGTACCCAATTTTGGCACTCACTTGACTCCTTGGTGAGTGGATTCAATCTGCTAAATCCTCTGGGCGGAGTGGGACTGCCCATTTGGGCAGCAGTCAGCTGTTAGATTGGTTCTGCTGCATCCTCTAGCAGCACCCTTTCCCTCTGATTGTCCTGACATACTTCCTATGCTGTGTCCTTATCTCCCACTGGACTTGCTTATCGTGCTTTCTAGATTGTGTTTATTATTAAACTAGAAAGAGGTTAAATCAACCTTTCCTCAAAGAGCTACTCCACTGGGAGTTTTGTGGAGAAAAACAAAGGGACTGTTTCCTTTACAGTCACTTCTCTTACTGTGTGCTGTTGCCCAGCACTTTGAAGTACTTTCCAGTCTTTCTCCTTTAGAACATCTTCACCAGTAGAGATGCAAATCCGTGATTCCTCGCTGTGACTATTAGATTGTATTTTCATGTTATTGATCCTATTTCTTTTTTAGCTGATCATATAGGAAAGATTTATAAAGATGCAGGGTCCTACTATCAATTTTCCTTTGCCATGGGATATTAATTATTGACTGCCTTCTAGCATTTCACAGGACCGATCTGTTGGAGCATACGGCCACCATGTGAAACTTCAATTTTTTTGGCTTTTAATAGTAGATCTTTTTGTTAGTAACTGAAACTACTCTTACTGTTAAGTTAGGCACTTTCTTGAACTTCAGAAAAAGGGTTTGACATTTGACAGTTAAACTCAGAAATTTTACTGCACTTGGTAATTCTTCAGTATTTTGTTCCTTCCTGCACATCTCAGAGTGCTTTGCTAAAGTGACTATAAATCTTCTCGATTTGTAGATAAGGAAACTAAGACACAGACATGCACAGTTACTCATTTCTGAACTCTGATTAGAATTTGGATTTTCTGACTGTTTTGTTTCCTCTTTGGACAGTGTCCCTTAATCTACCATCTGAATTTTATTACAAGAAGGATGTCCATTTATTTAAACTAGCCTATACTTATCCTAGAATTGGATTCTAGAAAAGTACAAAATCCTACAGTGTATGCTAATGCTCCTCAGAATTTACAGTATAGAATAAGGTGCACAAAATGACTTTATGCAAAAATGTGTACCCAGTTACAGCAGCTATAATACTTGTTGAAGATAACTGCGAATAATGAACATCTCGAAGTTAGGATGATGTTTAATGTTAATGTGCTTCACTCACAGGTGGAAGTGTAACAAGCTTAACTCAGTGGCTCTAGGGAGATGGTTGTCTCTTTAAATGCAACACACTTTTAAAATGATTCTTGAAGAAAAGTGGTGCCAGGAGCAGAGGAATCACTACTTTAAAGAAAAGCATGTGGCTTCTACAGGCACTGCATGTATTTGAAAGATGGTACATAATGGCACAGGGGAACTTTGGAGTGAAATAGTACTGATGGTAAAGTTCTTGCTCTGTGTCAGTCTGAAGTGGAGAGAGGACCTGAAGTCAACTGCACCATGCTCCTGAGGCAGCCGTGTCCTTTCAGGGCTGGGGGATTAAATTGGTCCTGGTTGCTGGAAATTATTTGAAGAGATAACTGTTACTTGAGAAGGCAATACTGCACTGTGCTGGCACAGGTGAGCTGTAAAGGGATGGGAGGAAGGGAAGAAAACGGGCCTATGCCCAACTCAGTTTCTTCTTAGCTCCTCATGGCGGTAAGCAGATGGGGAGACAGCAGCAGCTCCTCCCCTATGCCTTGCTCTTGCTGCTCATCAAAGATCTCATTGGTGCAGCAGGAAGGGTTTAATTGCTGCTCCTGGCATGGGGAGACCTTGAATGTGTCCTGTACAGGAAAGAAGGGCAGTGTGACTCTGCTCTAGAGATGACGAAGGTCCTACCTCACCATTACTGGGTCTACTACTCAGCAGCTAGGAAAAGCACAGCAACAACAATTTTATGGCTCTGGAGTTTTTCCTCCAGGCTTCTCCTTTAGGACATACAGAAGACAGAGAGCCCTTGAGAAGAAAAGGGATTTACCACAAACTTCGGACTGAGGGAATTTCAGGTGGAAACTTTCAGAGGGAAGGGAAGCTGCATAGGAAGAGAGAGAGGAAAACTAAAGGTGGAAGAATTAGTGAGGACTGTGTGCTGTGAAGGAGAGGATATGTTGAAAAGCAGAAGAAGAAACTGGTGGGAAATAAGGATTCTGAGGGCGGAAGATAAAGGTTTGAGGGACCTGATGCTGGTTGAAGAGTTGGTCTGAATAGAAAGTGATAAGATACTTACAGGACCAAATAGGAGGAGGATGGTTGGGGAAGGAGCATGTCCTTGGGAATGATAAATATGAGTGAATTTACTGTAGTGATTTGCAAGAAGCAACAGGAGGGTCTGTGAAATAAAAGTGAATTTAGAAGCTGAAGCAGAAGGATATAAATGCAGGATTTGTGGCAAAAGAGACGATAAAGATAGGCGAAGTATTTCGAGAACTGTGAAATAGGAGTTCTCAGGAAGAAAAGGCAGAAGTTGAACATTTATAGGATTTTGTGTTTTATGCAAATTTTGTCCGCAAAAACCATTTAACGATTATGCTCAGGTTGTATGGTGCAGTCCTCAATTGAATACCCAGTTCATTTGTCTTCAGAAAATCGCCTAATTGTATGAAACTTGGACAAATCCTAATGTAACTTTCCAGTTTGTCAACATGTTTATGCCAAGTCAAAGTCCACCTCCTCTGCTGTTACCTGAGGACTGTGCTGAAGACACTGACTGTAACTGAACCCAAATACAGAAGAAGAGGCAGCTGCAGAGCTGGGAGATCCTCCTTTGGAATGGAATGAAAAGTTGGAAGAAGATGTGGAATCATGTTTTGCTGAAAGAAGGCTTGGGGTAAGGAAGGTGAGATCAGCTTGAATGCTCAAGGTTGAGCAGGATGCCTCTTGCTTAATGATGATAAAGCAGAAGAGGATGGAAGGGGGTGCCTGGTAAAGCAGCTACGGATTAAGCAGCCATGACATAGGGGATTAAAGGAGAAGGTCTAAAGGAAACTGAAGAATAGGGGCAGGGATTTGACTGAGAGTCTGGAGAAGGTGTTGATAATCAGTTGATGAAAACAGAGAATTGATTAATTAGGTACAGATAATGTACTGAAAGGGTTGAAGGCCAGAGGATGGACTGGAGAATGTTTTGTGGAGAATGGGCTAATAAAGGAAAAGAGAAGCTGTTACTTGGACATGTCCTGTGCTGGGAACTGGCAGGAAAGCATACGATGGATTGGGGTAGGGGGAGGTGTGGAGGAAATAACAGAGGCTGTGGGGAGAGAAAAGGTCAATTACTAAAGCCCAAGTGCTTCAGCTGTACAGGATGGCCCTTCCTGCTTGGACAGGCCATTACTACAGCCTATCATGATCATGCAAAAGAAAATATGTGTAAAGAAGTCCTTGCAGAGGTTTCCTTTCATTGGATATACCATGTAGAGAGGTACAGTCTAGCTCAGTATTTTCAAGTGAAGGAAGCCTGTAAAACTTGTTGCCTAAAACAGTCTTTCGTTTCTGCCTTTCTAGTAACAAAGAAAGTTTTTGGTGCTAAAATAAGCAATGTGATGTACTGTACTTCTAAAGCTGTTAAAAGGCTCTTAACAGCTCTATAAAATACTTGCCGCCTCCTCCTGTGCTTTCAGAAAATTTTACTCTAGTATTTATTTCACTGGCTTATACACAATTTCCTCCCCTTTAAAACATAGGTTGTTAATTATTTCAGGGTTGTCATGATCAACTCCCCTCCAGCTATTAAAATATACTTGCATTGTAGTTTTATTATTACTTGCAAAATATTGGAAAAAATAATTTTGCCAGGCAGTTAAATTTGAAATAAATATTGACTCGGCTATGCAAATGGATCTTTTATGTTAATTTCCTGCAAATATTCAAATGGTGTAGTTTTACAAGAAAAAGCACTCATAAAACCAAGTCTTTATGAATATTCACTGAAGGTGAATTTTGAATTGTACACTTGAGCCTCATCTTTGAAAGTCATGCTGCGTGGGTTAGTCTACATAGGTCACTTCACACAATAGCAAAAACAGTAGCATGCGACTAGTCAACACTGCAAAAATACAAGCTAGTATTGGTATAAGGTGTTTGCAGAACAGGATATAAAGGGAAGCTTTCAATACACTGCAAAATTCTTCAGTTTTTCAGAACTCTTTATGAAAAGACGACACGGGAAAATTGATGAACAAATTAGTTCTCAAGACTTTGCTCACCACTAATTAAAATATTATTTAAAAGCAATTGCGATGGTGCAGAACATCCATGGTGTTTTGGGGACAGAAATGGATTACCTGAAATTCTACCTCAATAGTTCCAGGAATTACGATTCTAAGGAATTATTTTAAGTTTTAAGTTGGTATCATGCTGTATAAGTAAAAAATGCACACACACAATTGTACACTCTTTGTGCAGACTAGTTTTGTATCATTGGAGTTTTGAGTAAGTGTATTGTCGCATTCCCTGTCTCCCTTCATTCTTTTTTTTTTTCTCCTACCAGATTATCATTGTTATGAAGTTGAGCACACTGAAGTTTGGAAATGGTGGTGTTAAGTTTGCCCTGTATGCAAATTTAGTTAGTCCCTGTGGTTTTACCATCTCCAACAAGATGCTCCACTGACCTCCACTGAGCATGTGCAAATTGGTATTTTTGAGGGCTTATAACTTCATTATAGAAAGATGACTTCTCATATCAAATCCCTGCTTCAGAGCGTATAAATTTTAAACATGTGGTCTTCAAAATTTTCCAGTCAAGGCACAGACTGCTGTATTAACAAACTAGGCTTTACGGTTTCTTTTCCTTAGTAACCTGCCCCAACCTTCTAGAGCAGTCAGTGGGTCCTGAGACTCTGCTAACCATGGCTTAAGAAAACAGCTGGTATGGAAAGCTTTTTTGGATGATGCTATCTGCCATGGATAAGGTGTTGAATCATTAGGATCAGGCTCCCACTTATGTCACACCTTTCTGATGCAGGTCAGACTCTCCGATGGCATCTGTATGGCTTAGAGCACCCCAGTGGCTATTGAAGGCTTTCTTATCTGATGAGATGAACAGTCGTTCAAGCTAACAAGCTAAGCTAAAAGCCTGAAGCATTCAAATTAGGTCATTTTCCTTGTGCCACAATTCTAATTCTGTTAAATGGGCATAATAAATTCTTCACAAGAATTCATTGCATAATACTAGCACACACTTTCTTGCCTGGTAGGATTCCCTGTTTTCACTTATGTATATTAAAGAGCCTTCAAAACACTCCTGTGAACAGGATCCATAATATTTCCTGCAAAATCACTCTCAGCTTTTTCATTTGTGGTACTGTTTATATTGCACGCCTGTTCCTGGCTGCAAAGACCTTTGGGTGCTTTCTCATCTATTTAATCTCCTGCAGGTAGTTTATTCATTTTACTCCTGATGAACAATGGTGTCCTTGACAAAAATGTAGTGATCCTTGACCTGGGTAATTGTGCTGTTGGCCTGCAATGTGGTTTTGCAAGGTTTGTATTATTGTCTTGTATATTTGAATGAAATACGTAAAGGCAAAAATCGTGATCCCTGCTGGGCTGGTTATCTTTGGGGATAGAGGGTGTAACATGAGTCAGGGCAATCTTCCCAAACTGACCACTGACTATGAAAAATGCTATGGTCTACTTAAGAGGTGGTAGGGCTGTCAAGTATTTGCAGAATATAACAGAAAGTGCATTTTGTGATGAATGTTCTCTGAATTTCCTTTCAGATACCTGTCAGACCTGCAAGAATTCTTGGAGCAGGCCTTGCTGGTTGCTAGAAAGAGGTGAGACAGAGCAAAACCTGATTTTTATATTTCAGGAACGGCAAGAAATACACACAAGTCACAGTCTGGTATCTTTGGTCACTTGGTAAGCTCCCATTTTTGTCAGGTGCTTGCTCCATGACATAGCTGTCCCCATCTTGTTTGATGTCCTGAGGTGGTAGCTAATGTCTGGGATTTTATTACTGCATTGTTTTCTGTCTGTTCTCTTTCCATTGTGTTCTAAAAGACCTGGTTTCTTCTTGATGTGCAAACGGTCTCACTGTTGTATTATTGATGGCAATGTGGTAGCCTATGGTCTAACTGTATTTATCTAGAAATGCTTTATGTGCTGAGGTGTTGCACCATGCCTCAGACCAATGGTTCCCCCCAACCCTTCTGTGGTAAACAAAGTTCTTTACATTCGAATGCGTTTGGGAAGGTAATTCTGACCACAGAGCTACGATGTTTAATGACTACCAGAACATGAAAACACTGCAAAGTGACTGATAACACTTTAGCAGAAATTACTGTTTATCTTTTATGACCTTAGGAAAAAAGATCTGTATTAAAGCAGAGATGTTCCAGGAACAGTCGAGGAGCTTGTCTGATGCGGGATGAAGGGCTTGTTAAAATGCATTAAGAGTTATGACAGAGGATGATTTCTTAGCAATTGTGTATGTTGTCAAAGAATTTTGTCACTATGTAGCTAGTAAAAGTCCAAACATGCTAAGGTGACAAGTTACTGGAGGCTATTTCAACAAAATTGTCAGGAAAGGTACCAGCGAGGTTGCAGCTCATGCAACTTCCATAATAAACATAAAATTTATAGATGCTTTGTATATCCTCAGGGGAGGTATTAATTGGCGCTTCTCTGTCCAGAAATACATATAAACAACCTATTGTAGCTCACGCTCAGCTCACTGATGACAACTTTGCAGCACTGCATAGCTGTACCAAAGAAATTAGGTTCTTGTCAAAAACGTCTGAAGGTCCCGACGTTTCTTCTCTGCACGTTTTTTTTGCTGTGGAAAGCGTACCTATGGCACTTATCTGCTCTTGTTTGTGCTCTTCCGTCGGTCCTCTGACTTCAAACTCCCGCCCTAGTTTCAGCGTGTAAAAGACATTCATTCCCCTTTGTCTACCCAGTGAAAGTCTGACCCTAAAACTTGAGAAAATCGGACCCAGAGACAACCAGCTCGTCGCTTCCAAAACTTTACAAGGCAGACCTGGACAAACGCACCCCGCAGAAGGCCTCACACCCCCCTAAAAAGGCGGCCTGACCCCGGCGACGTTGAACCACAGAGGGCCGCCGCACAGAACCGCAGCCTGAAGCGCGGGCCTGAGGAGAGCCGGGGCCCGCC
>WAAD01002590.1:69061-86096 GCA_013389945.1 Fregata magnificens
GAGCCGCCGGGCGCCGCGCCGCTCTCCTCGCTCCGCTCCTCTCCCGGGCGGAGTAAATAACGGTAAATCAACTTATTTATCGGCTGCCATCGCGCGGTTCGCCGCCTGCCCCTACCCAGCCTGGCGGTGAGCCCCCAGCGCAGGCGTTCGCTCTTAGAAAGATCCACACGGGACAGATGGGGAAGGTGGTTTTAATCAGCTTTGCCGAGCGCTGACAGGAGCAGCGTGAGGTGGGCGGCGGGGTAAGGCACGAAGCGGGCCGTCAACTTGAGGGAAGGACAGACACATCGCTGGGGGCTCAGGCCGCTGTTCCCGCTCGCTGGCACCCAGCTCGCCTCAGGAGCGGAGGCAGGGGGGTGTCCCTCAGCGTACCCTGAAATAGCGCCGAGCAGCACCAAGGTAGCGGTGTAAAGCTGAGGTAAGCACCGGGGGACTGTAAATGTGACATTCAACGAACTAGCTTGAAACCCTCAGGAAAAGACGTTCGGACGCTGAAGTTGCACGCCCTGGTTTGCTACCTTATTCTGTATTCGTTACCTTAAAAAGTAAAGCTGAGCGTCGGCCTCGCGTGACGTGACAGATCTGGGGTAAACTCCGCTCGGCTGTGAGCGTGTGCGGGCTTGAGTCGGCCTAGTCCCCTTGCCCTTACTTAAAGAGACGTGTTGGCCGTAGTCAGCAAAGGTGCAGGTGGGCCTGCTGGTGGAAATTGGGAGGGAGAATTCTAACCCTTAAAATCCCTACTGGGGCATCGCCTTTGTTGGTGCAAAAGGGTACGTTCCTCCCACGGACTCGTCTGTTTTCTGTGGTTTGCAGATACTGGCTGTCACCCACGTGCATTTCGCTGGCCAGAAGACATAGAGGTCCCCTGCGACTGAGTCCTTGCATGGGTGTTTTGAAGATGAAATGCTACATAAACTCTTAAAGTGTACCACCTGAGGACATTGCTACTGACATAGACATCATTATTTATTTACGAATGCTTTAATCAGGAGGAGCTTTTTTGTAAACATGAATTGCTGGGCTCTTTCCTTGAGGTGTCGTTTCTTGTTTCATGCTATTGAAACATTAATCTTAACTTGTTACGACTCCTTTGTGTTGGTCAGCTCTCAGGGACATTTCCCTAGGCTTGAAAATGTGGGAGCTTTCAAGAATGTGTCAATTGTGCCAACTCAAGCCACTTGTGGGCTGCCAGACCGAAGTACTTTCTGTCATAGCTCAGTAGCTGTTGAAAGTATTATGTCCTGCACCCAGAGGTTTTGTGTTCAGGAATGTCCGTACAGGTCGTTGCCTTCTTCCTACAAACTGCTTCTGTCAGAAGGCCTTGGTACCTGTGTCACAGAGGACAAAAGGGACTTGCATCCAGGGTCCTTCAGCAACGCTTCCAGTTTTATTTTTCATAATCACAAGGATTGCTTCTCCACTCCCCGTTCTCCAAGGCTTGCAGCTTCATTTACGTTAACTGTATGGTTGAAACCTGAGCAAGAAGGTGTAATGTAAGTAGTATTGAAGGTGTTTACTTTCCTGGTGCGCTTAAAAAAATTGATCGTTGTAGTCACGGTCATTATTAGCAAGCTATTTAAAATTTTAAAAGGGTACAGTGAGAAACTGTGACATTTTAAAGCTGTATTTAGGTAGGGGTCTTCGCAAATGTCAAGGCAAGTAGGTTCAGTTTCAGTGGCATTGACTCAGATGACAGTCCAATTGCTTTCAGTGGGAACTATTCATACCCAATGTGCGTGTCTATTCTTAAAAATCTAAATTTGTATTTCTCATTCACACTCCTTCTAAAAGCTGCTCGAAAAACATGTTGTCAGGGGTTTGTGCTCTTCCTGCTTTCATGATGGAAAAAAATGATCTAAAATTTTTGGAATCCCCCAACACAAGCTTACTCCTTAAAAACAAACAAGGAAAACCTCCAGATCTTCCAAAATGAATATTTCACAGCTATAGAAGAGTGGTCGTAGTTTTTCTGGAAGATCTGGGGAATGTTGATTGAACGAGAGATCATGTTGCTACTTTAACAAAAGATTCCACTATTCAAACAGCTAGTGAAGTTTCACTAGGTGTTCACAAAATAGATGTGGCTAAGCATGCTCCCTCTCTTATTTGCCTACATGTCACATTTTTAGCAAATATTGCTGTTAAAAATGTCCCTTCAGCTTGACTGGGCCTTACTATAATGAAAAACTTGTTTTTTGAAAAATGCATCGCAAATCCTGCAAAAAAAAAGTTCCCTTCGTCTCTCACAAAATGCAGAGCCTCCTATTCTTTCTTACCCTGGTTGTGCAGATTCTCTTTAAGGTGAAGCATACAAAAAGTATGGTATGTTCCCTCAGAGTATATGTCACAAATGTTTTTGTACTTGTAACTTATTCTTAGAACGAAAATAATGATCTGTTCTGTTGTAGCATTCTTGATACTTATTTTGCATGCTGTTGTGAAATAGTAAGTTGTCTAGGGGTGAAAATCACCAGAAACAATAGAAATGTCTAAAATTGTAATGATGTATGTAAATTTATTGTCTGCTTCATGCAAGAATAATTACCTTTAAAAAAATCAACCTAGCTATAGAAATTGTGGTTACAGAGGGGAAACAAGTGAGATCTGCAGAGCAAAAGTGACTTTAGTATGAGCTTAAGTTAAATCAGCTCAGCTGAAGGTATGTGTAAAGGTGTCTCTGGAACTTTGGCCTAGTGTCTTTTATAGACAGCATTTTCTATATCATGTTTGAATCTTGAATGCCAGAGAGTCTATTCCTGGGGTTGTGCTATGCCATGAGTTCATGTCCACACACATGTGGGCGTATCAGAGTCTTGTTCAGCAGAGCATATGCCTAACTTGAAGCAGAAATGTCCTGGTAATTTCCAAGCAAGCTGTTGCAGTGATGTGTTGAGTGACATCCGTGAAACTCTTTTGTCAATGGGATAGGCTTTTGCTTGCATGGAGCCTAAAACAATGAAATGTACGTCCTTAGTTTCAAATGATTAAGTGCTGTGCAGAAACAAGACTCTATCTATGTCTGATTATCCATGGACTAGTGTAAAACATTAGCCTCCAGTTGCTACTGTGTTAATAACTATACAATGTACATATTCCTGTTCAGTGGGTTTTATAGATCACTTTAAAATCTAAATGTTTTTATTCCATTTTTGTAATAGATCAGTTCATTCTTCTGCCTTGTGAGGTTGCTGCTACTCAACATGTAGAAATGACAATGGTAGAGCCCAGTCCTGAAAATTGAAATTGGACAACAGTTATTCCAGTGGTCAGGATGATATGCCACTGTCCAGACTCTTTTTTTTTTTTCCACTGTTCACAGAAAGAAGTGTTAATTTCTCTTTTTTCATAAAAGGAATACAGAGCTCCAGTTGTGGTAAAACAGTAATTGCACACAAACAGCCACTGAAGCTCGACTCAGAAGGCATCCTACAAAAGAGAAATAGTTTAACAACAAACTAAGATGTTTTTCGTTTTATTGTATTGGTTGGAGTCCTTCAGGTTGGCAGACGTTTGACTTACCAGATGTCCTACATTTTGCAGTCCCTGATGGGGAATTGTCCCTGTTAGATGTCATTTGTGAGACCTTTTAAACCCCATTATCACAGCAGAGGGACTTCACGGAACTGGGACTCATTCTGACAAAGAAGTCTTTGCACTGCCACCAAAACACTGGGAAGATGAGCCAGAACCAGCCACTCATTTTACCAGTAGAATAACTGAAAGTTTAACAAGGTATTTTGTTTACTGGCAAAGTGCTCTTACATCAAGTACAGCAGTCCCATCGTTTTTGGACGTGCCATACTAATGTGTTTCTTTGTGCTGAATGTTATATGACCTGGCTGCTAGAGAGTGCTTAGGAAAGAAGCTAGGAGTGTTGCTGTATTGTATCCCATTGCATCCTTGTAAAGACTGTGACATTTCTCTGTTAGGCATGTGCCCGTGTAAGAGAATAGCAGGATTTTTCTGCTAGAAGTTACTGTGCTGGCTGAAGTGAGAGATACTGATGCAAGGAGCCGAAGCCTGAAGGCTTTTCAAAGATTGTGACATTCTGGGGGAGCAAATAGATGTGGATAATCAAAGACACCAAGAATTTTCTTCATCAATTTCATATACCAAGTTTTCTTATGTGAATGTGGGAAAGAATACACTTTCATTGAAACAGAGAGGAGAGTCAGGTCATGTTACGGATTTATTTGAAGCCCTAATGTTCTTCTAAGATGTATGATATAGATATTTGTAGGTATGCTTTTAAGACACTGCATATTGGAAATCTTGAAGAAAAGCAAGATAGTAGTGAGAAAACACTGACATTTGTACTCCAGTCTTCAAATTTACTTTCCCTTTAGGCAGTAAGTGCAATAAGTGAGCAGAGCTCTTGTCCTTGAATTTTATTCTTTCCTCATGCTTCCTCTCTTACTGCATGTACTCATCAGTTAATATAAATGCTTTCAGAAAGCTTGTGCATAGCCTGTAAGTAAGCCTTAGCACAATATAGGAAATTGTATATGATGATAACCCTTCGTAACAGAATAGGGTAAGAATATGAGTAGAAGCTTGGCATATATGAGTAATCGTTACAGGCAGCTTATATCAATTTAGTGTGAGCTGGCCTAACTGGAAGTTAGATGACCAGAAGACTTTGGCGGTGGGAGAGAAATGAGGTGGGGCCTTTTGCACGCAAAACGCTCAGGGGGAATAGCCTGATTGTGAAGTGGGCAGTAGATGTATTTTTTTAGACTTTATCTAAAGGACTGAAATCATATCCTGTTACTTTATATCCATTCAGATGTTTTACATTAGGCGTTAGACTGAAAGGGGGAGTTGCCTTAAGGTACCATATGTCTGATTTTGAACCTGTGCAGATGTTCCCATTTGCAAGTGCTCCAGTTAATGTGTGGGTATCACCAGTGCAGCTGTGTTAGGTTCTCTGGAATATTTTTCTCTTTGAAAGCTGACCAAGCAGATTCATGGTGATTGCTTTTTCTCCCTCCAACCCCACCATAGAGAATTACATAGTCAGGAATTGGCTCTGTGGGACTGCAGGTTACCAGAAGCTGGAAACTTCATAAAGAACAGTGGTTTCTCTCTGTAATCATGGCTGGAATGGAAAATCGTTCTCAGAGTCAGAAGTAATGCTTATGCCTATTTCACCTATGTTAGCACTAGTTTGTTTTTTTTTTGGTTTTTTTTTTTTTTTTTTTTTTTTTTGCCCGCCCCCCCCCCCCCCCCCCCCCCCGCTGTTTCCTGCTTCTTGATTTTTCTCTTTCAGTAGTGAGTCACAATTCACATTTGTTCTTTCCAGTTTTCAAAGTGATGTACATCAAGGTCGCTTCCCTTCTTAAAGTCATGACACCTTTGGGGATAAAAACAATGTGGGGATGTTTGTTTTAGATAACTAAAATAAACAAAAACCTGGATTATCCAATTATTGTTTATCCAGGAACAGGGTAAATCCAGTTCCTAAATATTTTGCTACTTAGCTGAGCCTTCCCTCACGTTTATTATCTAGCAAAACTAACATGTTTACAAGCAAACAAAATATTGAAAAGACCGGTTGACAATATATTAAGAAACGTGTTTTTAGTAAGGTTTGGAAAACAGAAGTCTGCATTTTGCAAGTTGTTTTATTGACAACCTTCTGGCAGGCTAAAATGGTAACAGTTAAAATGAATTAAATTTTCTCTTGGATTTAAAGGTGAATTAGTGAATAATGAGTTGATACTTCTTTTTATAAATGCATAGTAGGTGAAGATGCTTATCAGTAGATAAGTAGTGGTTTGTTTTGGTTTGGGGTTCCCCCCCTCCCCAAAATATGTCTAAGTAAATCCTGGTCTCATACAAATTTTATATGCTTCTCTCCTGTGACTTAGTGCACTAATTTAGTCTGGTGTAACTGTTAAAATATTTGGCTTTTCATGGGTCAGTAAACTGAGGACTGGATTTCTCAAGCAGCTGAAATGGGAATGCAAAGCTTTATAATTTTTGTTGTACTGATGATTACCTTAATAAAATACATAGCTGTTTTACAAGCATATATGATACGTATGTCAGTATTGCATTTGATATTGATGTGAAATCTCTGTGGGGAAAAAGACTTAACAGGTGGCTGGATAGCCTTCTTGCCTTGCTCTGGTTCCCTTAGGTTAAAGAAAGGCTGTGTCAAAAGGAGAGTGTAGGGGAAGCTGGTGTTGTTGCTACCATACCTGGACAGATTTGGTGGAAAGATGGAAGACTTATTTCCAGAACATGTCATTCATACTGCTTTTTGTGGTTATATTACTTTTGCCTTGTTAGACTAAGAAAAATATAAGTGCTTCCACAGGATGTACTATGTTGCACAGCTTTGTACGAAAAGCGCAGCAGAGACCTGCATAGTGCTGGCCAGCCACTGTGGTTTCTGTCATGCAACCCTGAAGAGAGGAGGTAAAAGGGATGCCTCTTCCATCCCAAGTGAACTGGGGCTGAATGCACTAAATTAAAAAAAAGATATATATCTCTCAGATTAAGACAGAAAATATCTTTGTTAAAGTTCTCTTACACTTAGTACATCCTGTGACTGTCACTGAGCATCTTCTCAAGAGCTGTGTTTTTTAACATTTATTTTAATGCATTCTGGTTAGCATCACTTTACAGGATAGCACCTTGGCAAGAATGTGTATATGTGTGTGCCTCTGACCTTATGTTGTTTTTCTTCGTTATTTCCAAAGGTGTGTGATAGAAAAGGCTGTTGATGGGCAGACTGTGTTCAAACTCACAATCTCTGAGAAAGAGACCATGTTTTATTATCGCACAGTAAATGGTTTGCAGCCACCAATAAAAGTAATGACACTGGGGAGAATTCTTGTGAAGAAATGGATTCATCTTAGTGTGCAGGTGAGTAAAATAAAAACCATTTAATATTTGTTGAAATACAACAATTATGTGAGAATGGTATAACTGTATAAAAAGGGTAAATTGGGGGATGTAAAAGATCACTCTTGAGTCTTGTAGGTAAGGATCTTAATTTGGGAGCTCACTTTGAGGCGATTGCTAATTTCACACTGGAAAGAAATGCTGTGTCCGTTCTTCTGAACAAACAAGACTGAAAATTCTCACCCTTAAGAACACGAGTATTTGGGGTGAAGAAAAGCTACTTACCTGTAACGTTTCCAATAAGTCTTGGGTCTCTGAGATTATTTCCTGAAAAAGGAGAATGTCATCCTCATCTATACATGCTAATGTACTTATTTTACAGAGGTGTCTCCCATTTAATTTTAAAAACTTCTTACAGTGCACATAAGTAAACATGTATGAGTTTGTGCAGGATCAATCAAGCTAGTAAGTTACGGAGCTATTACCTTGTATTTTAAAAATATGATTCAGAATTGTTAAAACACAATCCTTGTGTTCTAAAAGTCTTCTGTTGACATAACTTTTTAATAAGTGTACAAATATCTGCTGAGGATAAAGCAAAATTGAGTTTGTTAAAATTTAAACTGTATGTACAAAAATCAGTAAACAAACAAAGAAGAAATTAAAATTCGGTTATTTGCATGTCTTGTAATTCCCAACAGACGCTCTAGTAAATTCTATTTGTAAGCCAAGTTCAGCTAATAATTATAAAACACAATTATCAGGTATTGAAATGTTTATCTTCTCCTTCCTTCATTTCCTTTATCTGTTCTATTAAATTTCATTTGGTTTACAGCACAATCAAGAATAGTTTTGCTGCTTTCTTGAAACTTGCTAAAAGGTATTGACTGTGATTTGGATTTTTAGTGCTGATCTTGTCACTTATAAGAAGTATCTAAGCTGATGTCTTGATTTTTTTGCAGTTTTCTTTTTTCCAGGATAACAGCATGGTAGTGTGAATAAGATTTTGGCTGTTGGATTAAAAGAGTGACCTTAAGGTAGAACTAATGAACTTTACACTTCAAACACTCCAAGGGTGCTATATTACTGCTGCTGCTGTCAGCCACATTTTGTACTAGCCTCAGAAACTGCTAAAGCCTGGGATAGCAAAATGAAGAGTGAAAGGGCTGGATTTAAATACAGACACATCTCTTAAATTGTATTACAAAGAACCCTCAAGCACTCTGTAGAATTTGGCCCTTTGTTTCTTTGGGGAAAGTTGTTCAATGCATAGCAGGAGTAAAGAAGTGTAGCTTCTAGATAGACCCTTAAAGGGACTGCAGGCTTAATACCTTTTCCAAGTTTCTGAGCTCAGGGTAGAACCTTACATTCTGTGATTTGTGGTATTGTAGGATTCAACTTCCCATTAAAGATGATAGTGGCTGCAGTATGATCCCTGTAGTACTAGCTCTGGCTATGAAACTTTAGGCAAAGTGTTGGGTATTTTCCTCTTTTTTTTTTTAAGCAGCTGCCCAAAAGCATTTTTTTCTATAAGTGGAGAAATAAATGGAAAATGAGAATGAGAGAAACCATACAAAAATATGCAAAAGTAACATTCATATGGAAGTGTTTGTGTCTTCAGACAATAGTAGTATACGATAATGATATATATTTATATATCATGATGATATATATATTTGAATGTGTTTCCTTAATCTAATGAAAAAGTCTTCTGAAGGTAAAGCACTATGTAGTTTTATAGGCATTAGTAATTTTAGTTAAAGGCAGTGGGAGAGCCTGGAGTTTAAACCTGCAAGTACAGATCACCTGATCTTACCACAAGTGTGACTTTTGACTTCTGTGACTAACCAGCCTTCTCCCTAGGCGATGCCCATGCGGTAGGTATGGGCACTGCAGTGTGGAGGAGCCCTTCTGTGGGCTGTAGGTGAGCTACCTGGAGTAGAGGCAGCGGGGGGGGCTGAGTGCAATAATAGCCTACTACTACTTCGAGCTTTTCCAAGAAGTCAGACCGTATAGACTTCCATGCTGTCTTGTTGAGGTGAAACTGCCTCTGATACCTGTAAAGGATTCGCAATCTCAGTTCTGTGTCACTGTTGTAGGCATAACCTTTATTTTCTAGCAAAGACAAGCCCTAGGACTGAGCTCTGTGGCTAGTAAATTAGGAAAGTTTGCAGTCATCCTTCAGTCATGCTGGTTTTGAAGCAGGTATGGTGTTATCAGTGTAGTTGCTATATAACCTCCTTCTACAGAAACAAAAAGGAAATTGTTGGATGTGAAATGTCACGTATGTGGCTGTGATGTTTAGCCACAAGCTATTAAGTTTAACTAAACTAACGGTACATTCAGCACCTTTTTAGGCACTTTGCAGAATTTGGAACGTTGTTTGGCATTCTTCTTATTGAGGGTCTAGCTAGAGCTGGGTGACGTGTCCTGATGTAAAAAAGAAAAAACAAACAAACAAACAAAAAAAACCCCAACAAAAAACCTATTCAAACTTGTTTGACAGCTTGCTTGGTATGTTTTTTGGACTAGAAGAAAATAATGTTTCTGAATGTTCTTTTATGGGGCAACTAAGTACTGTTCCTGATAAGACAGTTGAAAATGTGGAATGGATATTTTCATGCACATAACAAAACGTGGAAAAAGTGTACTAAAAAAAGGGGGAGCAAATAGCAGCATTGCCATATTTGGAGTTGTAGGACCCCTAAGAACCTCATCTGTGAATTTAAGACGGAGAGCATTGGGATGCGATGCTCCTATGCTAAACAGAATATAAAGAAATTATATTCTCTATGCACAAAGCATAGTAGGCACAAGCTATTCAGATTCTTTTTTAAAACAAGTATCCACTTTTACAATTTTTAGGTAATATAGTTCAGATACTGGTGGTAACTGAAGAAGTATGTGGTAACAGCTCTTTTGTTTACTATGAAAATGTTTTAACTTTATGCCAGAGATGTGGGCATCTAACCTATTGACGGGTTTGGTTTCCCAAAAATTTAATTTAGAAGCGTTAAATGCTGCAATTAATATCCCTGGCCTTCAATATGCATGACTTTTCTGGTAGATGAAGCGTATTTAGTCCTTGTTTTCCCTGAGACTACAAAACTTTTTAACAGTGTAGCTTTTCTTTTAAATTCCATGGTGGTTTTGGTCTGTGTAGGAAATGCAGGTGACAACTGTGGGTCAAAATAGTTACCTTGTAAATTATTTTGGATATAAACTTGACTGGATATTCTCCACAATGTATTGCAAAGTATTGTTCAAAGCCGTGGATGGTATTGTATGTTTGACTGGTAGACAGGGAGGAAAAAAGGTCTTTTGGCGTGATGCCTTGTTGCTCAGTGACTGCAGAACAAATTACAGATATGTCTAATTTGGGGTGAGTCTGATTCAGGGCAAAAGTTTTCTACTGAGTGCTAGCACTTACCGTTAGCAAACGGGGGTGTCTAATGGGTCCTGCACCTGAGAAAAAAGCAATACTTGTTGGTTGACTCACAGGGAATTTATGCATCTTGTTTGTGACAGTGCATGGGCGAAGGAGAGGGGCAGACTGGCTGGCACACCCAGTGGCTGCAACCAAAGAATCGGGGATTGAGGCCCAAGGCTTTGCATGCCAAGTTGGTGACAGGAAAAACAGCTAAGGGAGACTGTGGGATTTGGTTCTGATAAGTGCTTACGGCAGACTGGTGAATTTTTGTGTTTGTTTTTTAGCAGGTTGGTTGTAGTTTGTGAAAAGTGTGTGTGTGAGTGATGTAGCTGACCATGAGAGAGACCGCTCCGCCAAGGAGCTAGGGTCCAAGTCCATCTCTGAACACAGGTATGCATAATATGAGACTGATTTGGGCCAAAGATCTCCAAAGCCAAGCAGTCAGTAGGAGCTGGGAGCTAGCAAACAGGGGAGTTCCTGTGGTCAGCAGGAAAAACTGAAATATTTGTGCATAAATGCTAGGCAACAGATGCCATGACAAAGGAGTGTGAAGTACTAGCTGCAGATGTAAAACTGAGTTTAGAGAGAGCAGAAATATGGTAGGATGACAGATATGTTTGGAATTCAGGTATAGGAGCCTATGCCTATTCAGGAATGATAAAAATGAAAGCTAAATGGTGGAATAGCACCAAATAGTAATTAAATGATAAGAGGGAAGGAAAGAAGAAAGGACAGCACAGATTGAAAACAATTTCTTTGGAATAAAATAATTCTAGGGGAAGAGAAGGCTAGTAAATGAATTCTATTGAGGTAATCTAGGAATTTAAATCCTTAGGTTTGGATTTAGATGTGTAATTTGTTAGAAAGAACTACTACTAAGAACGGCAGAGACTTATTCTGCAGTTTATAGCTGGGAAATTAAAGTTCTACTAACAAGAGCAAGGCCCAAACATTGCTGTATGTTCTGCATGAAAGGTTTCTTAATCATCTAGTCACTGAAGCAGAAAGTCTGGATACCAGTTTTAAGTGATGAGGGCATTATTAGAGATGTGGGTGTCAAAAATAATGTTGAGTATTCATAACTAGATTTAGATGAAATAGAAGAATAAACAGTCCTTTGCTTCTGTAGGTACAGTTTTGGGTTTCAAAGAGAACAAACAAATAGGACTACTTTAATAAACCAAGGTGAACTGCAGAGCCCAGACGTTGAATGGAAAAAAGGCCTGGAGGTTATTAAAAATAAAAAGAATATAATTAAGAGGAGTCTCTGCCCTTAATAAAGGAAAAAATTGGAGATGTAGTGCCCAGGCTTATCTGAGTGAATAAGCACCTGTGCAGTTAGAGATGGCAGAGTCTGCAAGCACTGGGGAATGGGGAAGCAAATTCACAGAGAATGCTATGTAGGAATAGAAGTAAAACTGTAAAGATGTCAAGCTGAATTAGACTTTGCAATGACTGTTAAATGGTAAACAGTTCTTAAGATTTTTTTGTGTAAGAAGGCAAGACCTGTGTACAGTGAAGGTGTGCCTGAGATTAAGGATGATTTGAGTAAGGTCTCCAAACTAAATACTTTGCTTCTGTTTTCAATAAGGATAATGATAACAGTTAGAGCAAAAACAAGTTGGGTAACACAAATGAATGTATGGAAACAGAAGTGATCATAAAGAGGCAGAAACATGAATTTGCAAGCTTATTGTATACATGACGATGCAATCAGATTGCTTTTGTCCAAAAATTCTGAAAGAACTGGTACATAAAATCCTTTGACAAAGAGATACTTTATGCAAATCTACCAAGTCAGAGGTGGAGCTATAATGATTACATTTAGGAATGAAGAGTGTCATGCATTGATACTGGCCAGCAGCCAAGTGCCTAGGCTCCCCCTTATCCCCGCCAGTGGAACAGGGGAGAGAATAGCAATAGCAAAAGTGAGAAAACTTGTTGGTTAAAATTAAGACAGTCTAACAGCTGAAGGAAAGGGGGTGGGAGGGGAACAAATGATGCAAAGGCAATCACTTGCCACCTCCCACAAGCAGACCACTGCCCAGCCAGTCTCCAAGTAGCAGTCACCTTGGAAGTAAAACTGTCTCCCCAAAGTCCTCCTTCTACCCTAGTTTTTATTGCTAAGCATGAGGTTATACAGTATGGAATATCCCTTTGGTCGGTTTGGGACAGCTGTCCCAGCTGTATACCCTCCCAGCTTCTTGGCCCAACCTTAGCTTACTGCTGAGGTGGGATGGGGGGGCAGAGTGGGAAAAGAGAAAGGCTTGACACTGTTCAAGCACTGTTCCGCAATAGCCAAAATATTAGTATGTTACCAATGCTGTTTTAGCCAGAAATTCAGAACACAGGACCATACAGGGTGCTGTGAAGAAAATCAACTCCATCCCAGCCAGAGCCTGTACAAAGAGGAAGGAAAAAGGATCTTGGCAATGCAGACCTATCTGTCTTGACACAGTGGCATATGAGGATTTAGAAAAGATCTTTGAAGGAATAGATAAAGATGTGGAGCTCAGTGAAAAACAGGGTAAAATGCAGCATGGATTTACTAAAGATAGCTCATCACTGTCTAACCTCTTAGCTTTTTTTGATGAGAAAACTGATTTTCAGGCAAAGTAGATGTGTCAGATTTCCTCTATCTGGAGTTCAGTTTAGCATTGATGTGACAACCCATGAGAAGTTTTAGGGTCAAAGGGAATGCTCATGGGGAGGATTGGCAATAGATACTGCTCAAAGGAACTTGCTTGTAGTCCTGGAGGTGGGGGAGGAGGGAGGCAAAAAGGCAATTGAATTCCTTGAGAATTAGTCTTTGGACCAGCCTTGTGTTATATTTTCATTAATGATCTTGGTAGAAATACTAAGAGTGTACTGATGATACTAGCTAGTAACGTAATGTGGAGAGGCATCATCAGGAAGAGGAACAGTAAGATCTCACACAGGAAAAATGGCATGACTGAAAAGACTACAGTAACTGGCATGAAATAAAATTTGGTATTACAAAATGCGAAGCAATGAATTTGAAACCCCTCACAAAATCTTTTGCTAAGCAGTTAATCGTTAGAAAATTGCTGAAGTAGTCCCAGGTGGCAATGATGAGTTACTGGCATGATGTGGCTACAAAAAAGGCATGTGTTGGGGAAATGTGTCAGGAGAGGCATTGCCACTAGTGAGAGAAAAGCGTCATTGCTGCTGCTCCAGATTCTGGTGAGATTTCATGCAAAAAGTTGGGTACAATTTCAGTCATTCATGTTTAAGGAATATAATTCAGAACAGAGCTACTAAGCCTATGATGACAGTGAAAGGCTCTATGCAGGCCTTACAGAAGGTGATTTGGAGAACCTTCTTTTGGGAATTAACTACAGCGAAGAGTAGGAAGTCATACAGTTTTCTTCTCTAAATCTGTTAGAGTGTAAACACCAGGCAGAAAAAGGGACTATTTAAGTTGGAAACTGAATCTGTTCTATTGCAGCAGAGTGTTTCTGAAAAAGCATTCTGATCAGAATAGTGGGGATAAGAAAATGTTTGGGGTTTTTTGTTTGTTTGTTTTAATTTAAATTCAGTAACTTTAATAAAAAGGTTAATGTGGTATAGTGCATCCAACAGGAAAAGATGGGAATTCATATCAATCAGTTGTTATGTAGGTGGACTGTGGGATTTTTTTCTTTTTTTCCCCTTTTCCTGTGATATTACTGTAACAACCGCTGCCAGCAGGATGTTGGACATGAGTCACTAATAGTCTTGGAATAGACTGTTGAAAAAGCTACTTGAGACTAGATGGCATCAGTCTAAGAGTAACTTCATACTTTTTAATAGTTTATGCAACCTCCTTAATATGTGGTATATTGCTGACAGAGCTATTGGCTATCCATTTCTTTGCTTTTTATACCTAATAAACATTTGAGAAAAGTCATCCTTGAAAAGTTCTGCTGAGGTAAGTTGAAGTGGATTTGCAACAAAAGTGAATTTTGACCGGTTTTTTTTTCCAGCTCTCCAATTAATATGACTTTTCTCTAATGATGTCTGCCTTTATTTTCCACTACTTAGGATTTGTAAAGGAAATTATCTTTTCATTTTGCAATTTCAGACAGGTTTTTTTGGTTTTTTTAAGGCCATAAATTGTGGATCCTGTTTCCTTGAAATTACTGCCACTAATCTAGTTGATTTCAGTTGGTGAGGATCAAGTCCTTCAGACTTCTGAAAGTTTTAGAATCCTTCTGTGTGCTTGATCTTGATTTAATGATATTTATCACTGTATCTTTTTAGGTATATATTAGCAAAAACTCTGAAGGTACACAGTGGAGTGAAGGGTATATAGCCTTAACTTAAAAGAATCTGATATGCACTGAAGTGAAACCTCAGGAAAACTGGTGTCTTAAAAAATTAACTTTTAAAGAAATAAAAAATTTGAAAGCATAGCAATGCATAATTAAGGCCGATTGTGTACCTCATTATCTCTGCATAGTGATACCAACATCAGATTTGTGCCACTTAGGAAGAGCAGCTCCATTATGTATTTTCTTTTCAGATTCACTGTTAAGGGTCTCACTTTCCCTTTGATACTTCAGAATTTATTTAACCAATTAAGAAGAGTGGAATTTAAACATGAATTTTCAGATACAGCCAAGGCTGCTGAAACAGGGGTTTCTTTGAGAACATGTCAGATTGATGTATTTGTTTCATATTTAGTGTCTGCAATTATAAAAGTAATCTTTTTACTAGCCTTTATTTTGCCTGATCATATCTATGTAACTCCACTGTGTTTTGGCAGACTATAGCACATTAAAAGCTTTAGAAAGTAAGTTTAAAATCTAAATGCAGAGAGGTAACCATGACTGAATTACTCTCCTGGGAGGAAAATGCTCTTAGAGTGCCTATTGAAATCAGCATTATCATTTCAATACATGTCAAATATGAGTCATTTCCTAGTTTAGGCAAAATTTCTTTATAAATCTTTAAATCTTCCAGTTCTTTCAAGAAAAGGTTAAAGTAGTTATGATTTAATGAGACCGCTTTACATCATAACTGTTTGACTATCAAGAGAAAACTTGTCCTTTCCAATTTGTGAAATCCTTTTATTTTCTGCACAAGTTTTTGAATACTTTAAAATTTGTATTAAAAGCAAAGAACCTGAGACTTAAAAGCAGGGAGGAAAATATTTACTCTATATACTCTCTGTGTATGTATTACTAAATACGAGGTGTTTTAAACTGTATGTTCCCTAAGTTTAGTAAGGACTGAATGAGAAAGCAAGGAAGCATTTTAATTTAACAAATCACTTTGATCTCCTGTTTGAAGTCATCGCTCACTATCTATTAGGAGTAGCTTGTCAGTCCCAAGAAGGGAGGGGAGAGTTTGCATCAATTCTACATATTAGAGCTTCTTGTCTATTAATTGCAATTGTGTGTTGAAAATAGTGAGGAGGATGCAGTCTGTCCATATGGTTGGTGCTATGCTCCCAACAGACAGCAGAAATAAAACACGTTACAGTCTGTATAATGTATTTGACTGTCTGTTTAGAGAGCTGTTCATAGAAACAATGAGCATAGGCTCTGTTGGCAACTGTTTCATCACTTAATCTGCTACAGTTGCAAGCCATTCGGATACTGCTGCTGAACTTGCAGCCCTGGGGTTCTTTGGTATTAGTAACTTGCTGTGCTGCATCTGGAAGTCCTACTGTGGTGCTTGCCTCTTCTCATGGTCCATAGGTAGTAGGATGTTGACTGTTTGTGTTGCACTGAAAGCTCTTTGTTGTTGTAAGTTCAGCTCCTTGGGATCTTTCCTAGATACTTCCTACATGCCTCTATCTTCATGAGAAGAAGTGAAGACATGCCTCTTCACGTACACTGTCTCTTAAACTACTTCCTTTCTTGCCTGAATACGAGTTCAGGCAAGTTCTTGCATGTTTGCAACTCAGTGCCAACTGGACTACGCTTCTGGAAATTGCTAATGTTTCTTCAATTGCAGATGTGAATCCCACTGAAGTCTGCCCAGACTCTATATTATATACGGTAGGATTGGAATGAAACCTTTGTATGACCAATGCTGGGAGGAGGTAGTATTGAACGGCTTGCAGAAGCTATGCCTGTTTTGTCTGGAGAGTTTCAGATGAGATTTGAAATCCATCAAGTTTCAACTTGTTTTACAAGCAGTTTCTTTCCCTCTACAAGAATATGTGGCAGCCAATTAAATTGTATTTTTGATAATGGAAGCACTATGTTAAGAATGATTTGCCTTCTTTTTTTTCCTCTAGTCTCAAATCTTTAAATGTCCTGCAATTCTTAAGGTTGTATTTTTGGTGTCTGGTGCGTTCTTGCTTTTTTATGTAATTTTTATTTTTTAAGGTAAAAATGAGTAAGGTAGAGATGAATAATGTTCTGTGCTACTCTAAAACTGTGGGGGGTGAGGTGTTTTGTTTTGTTTGTTTTAATTAGAAAATAACTTTCAGTCTTCCTAGGCATACTATAATTTTTTTAGGATAATTAGTAGCTGTGAATCAAACTTCTAGAGGCCATTGTAATATACAATACATCTATTTCTGTCGTGTAGTTACAGTACATAAAGTATCATTTGTAAGCATATTTTTTGTTGGAAAATAATTGTTATGTTTCTCTGGGGAACTACAGGCCAGTCAGCCTGACCTTGGTACCGGGGAGGATTATGGAGCAGTTCATTTTGAGTGCTCTCACCAGGCATGTGCAGGACAACCAGGAGATCAGGCCCAGCCAGCATGGGTTCATGAAAGGCAGGTCCTGC